>BJCO01653701.1:0-11056 GCA_018326465.1 Flaveria floridana | reverse complement strand
CAAGGAACCCCGTGCACATCAAAAGACTAGGCATATTGAACGGAGATTCAACTACATAAGGGATGAAGTTCAAAAGGGAAAGATATGTATTCGCAAAGTTCACACGGATCAAAACATTGCGGATCCGCTCACGAAGCTTCTTGAAAAGGCAAAGCATGAAAGTCATGCTTGTGCGATGGGACTTCAATACTCTAGTGACTGGATTTGATATTTAATTTTGTATTTAGATATTGTAACCCTTTATTACTTGAATGAATTATTTGGTTATAATGGTTCAACTAATATTCCTACTTTGCATGTTTAAAATCCATGAGTGAATTATTTACCCAGAACGTCTGTGGTCGTTCATGCTTGTGGGAACAAGTATGAAGGTAAGACTATTATGAACTTGGATTGATATATATTCATATAGATGAATATAGAGAAAAGGGTTGCTGCCAGAGTTCATAGATATTTTTGGGATGCAAATATTAGACTGACCTGCATCTTAAATATTACTACATGGAATCTTCCTGATTGATCATAAGTAATTTTGAGTAAAGGCGAATATCATTTGGTATCCTCTGACCCGAGATACATATTGGGTCTTGATATTTACCGAATATTACACTTTGACTTAGTTCTTCACTGTTTGGTATCCTCTGACCTGAATTATTTGTTTCATTATTTAAGTTAGTTAAATAATGACAAATAAAAGTGTGTTAATGTTATAAAATTAAAAGAGATTTTAATTTTATAAAATTATGGTTAAAGAGTGCATTTTTTTATAAAATTACAAAATGGGAGGGAACCATTTTGAATGCTAAATTTGGCCGCCCCTTTGTGGGGATTGGAGCATCTTTTAGTCTTGGTTTCTACAAGACCTTACTCTCCCTTGTACTCTTTTATCTAATTTTCTCTCTCACACACACAAGCAAGAACTTTTCTCTCTTCTTCACTTGGCTGAAAATCAATTTTGCAACCTGAAAATTCAATTTTGGCTTGGTTAGATTTGGATCTACAAAAAGAGGATAGACTTGGTGTTCTACTACCTAACAAGTTAGGTGTTTGCTAAGGTTTGTGGGTATACAAGCTTGAGGCTTTCTTCTTTGAGGGCTGAACATACAAGAACAACACCATCTTCATCTCATGCTTACTACAACATCTTGTTCTTGAAAGGTAGTTCAAGAACATCCTATGGTTGCATTTTCGTTTTAGATTGCATGCCATTTCACATATATAAATGATCTTTGTTCATGGGTTTTGTTTTTGGTTTAAAATGGTTCATATTTTCAGATTGTTAACAACATGTTTAAACCCTAATATCCACTGAGTTTTGAAGTTTAAATGGTTAAACTTGCTTTGATAAACATGTCACAAATCCCTACAATAAGTACTGGACAAGTCCAGATACTCTCTTGATTAGGACATCATCCCAGATTTCATCATATTTCCAAGCCACTATTTTTCTTTCATTGGCTTCTACTGTGAGAGTGATTTTTCATAAAGCTTGACAAAATTTGTTTTCTCACTTATCATCTCCCGAACTTCATTACCATCAGGCCATAGCCTATGAATCATGAATTGTCTTGGTTCTTCTATTTCATGGAGCTCAGGATGAGCTTGATAATAAGTAGACAGAAAAGATGCAGGGTGAGGTTTGAAGACCTATGGCTTAAGACCATTTGCTAGCATGTTCTTCTATATCTCTTTGGCCATATCTTTGATTTGAGATATAGTTCTTCCTGCATATGTCCTATATGGGATTCTTGTATGACTCAACCAGCTTTTCACCTGGGAGTAAGTCATCTTCTCTATTTAAGGATCTTTGGGAAGATTCTTTTCAAGCTCTTGTTTGTCTTTAATTTCCTTATATCTCCTGTATGTTTGCTCTATTTCCTTTTGCATGACTTCTTGAAAGTCTTTGAGCAAGTCTTTAACCTCAGACAGGTTAATATGTATGAATATGTCATAAGGAAATCCTCTTGTAGTTAATTCAATTCCCATCAGAGTTTGAGGATCATCTTTAAAAAGCTCTTGAATTTTTTGCATATCGTCTTCATCTCTTTCCTCTTCTTCATCATCTGAATCACTAAGAATGATGATAGAATCATGTTGTTGATCAAGGCTTTGATCTATCTCTCCTTTTTCAAGTGTAGATGATTTGGTCGTTAGTTGTGAGTCATTTATCTCAACTTGCTCAGATTTAACTTTCAACAACTTGAGAGGTGGAGATGCAGGTTTTTCTTGTTCACCCTCTGGTTCTTTTCCTTTGAGTAAAGAGGCTAAATACAACCTCTTCCTTTTTCTTTCATAAGTTCTGAAAGGAGTCTAAGATGATAATGAAGCTTGATCCTTGGATGAATCTTTCAAAGATTCACCAAATTTTTTGATTAACTCCTTTTGTTTGTCTATTAGTGGGTTCAAAGGTACAATGCTTGTGTCCATTATTTGTGTGTCAGGAGTATGAAAATGTTGTTTCAGAATTGGAGAATAGTGAATGTTCTCAAATGGATTACATTCTTTAAACGGTTGATCCATTGAGTAAGGTTCTTCATAAATGATGATTGCTTTATCATACTCACTTGTACTAGTTCCTTCGCTTGAGACATGATTTGTTCTTCAGTATGATCTCTCTGGTCTTGTTCTTGACCAACAAAAAGTTCTTCCTCATTCAGGAGAGTGTCTGTATAGACTAACTCACGATTGAGTCTTTCAATTTCTTCCTTTTGAGAAGAGATTGTGCTTTTGAGCTCATCTATCTCCAAATCCTTAGATTCAGTTTGCTCTGTTAAGTATGCAATATCAAGTTTTGCATCACTTAGCTCTTGATTTTTCAACTTCAGCTCTTCTTTAGCCTCTTTAAGTTGTTGTTCTAGAACTTGAACAATCAACCTTTGAGCTGCCTGATCTAATTTGAGCTTGTCCATTTCTTTATCTCTGCTCTTCAGTTTATCTTTCAGTTTTCAAGCTCTGTTGTTAGATTTCTCAATCAATTTGTTATACTCAGTGAGTAAGAATACTTTAGAGTATTCAATTTCTTCCTCAGTAGGAATCTCACTGCTTGTTTCCTCTGTTTCCATATGTTCAACATAAGCACTTGATTCTTCTTGAGTCTACTCATGTTGAGAAGATGTTCCAACTTCTTCTGTATGGATTTAGTGCTCTTGCAAAGTAGCATCTATGTCTCTTAAGAATGAGGACAATGTTTGTTGGTCTGAGTTGGTTGGGCTGTAAGTTGGTGAGGGTAAATGATGCTCAAACTCGAATTCTTCAATTTGTTGAGCTTCTTTAATTTTATGCTCTTGTTCTTGACCAAATGGTTCTGGTTGTTGTACAATTGGATCGTGCAAGATGGGTGCAGGTTTAGGAGTAGCTTCCTCTTCCTAAATGATAGGAACTTGATGGATGATTGGTTCTTGTTGAAGACCATGTTAAACATCATCTGAGCTTCATCTTGACCTAGAATCCTCAAGAAGATGTCTGGTACAGGAAGGTTGTAATCAATCATGTGTGCTGGAATAGGCACTTCATCCCCATGATACAGACTAGACTTTATTCTTGTAAACACATGTTAATTAAAATGAACAGGATGAAATATGGCACCTTTTCTTGGAATGTTTGGAAGATGATCATCAATAATCATCTGAAGAAATCTTGTAAACATTTAAAACTTGTTCCTCACCTCAGTTATGTTGTAGACCATTCCATTCAACACTTGAGCAGCAAAGTTGAAAGGTATTCTTGCTATAATGCTTGCAATAGCTGATGAACTTCTCAGAGAAGTGGCATCCCAGCTAGTCTTTCTGTTGGTCATAGACTTTTGATAAGTGTGCATTAAGAATCTAAATTGAGCACACATATATGACTTCTTGATCTGCTTTCTTTCAATAGTGCCAGTATAACCAATTTGTCTGAAAACATGTAGTACATAGTTTTTATCAAACTCAACTGGTCCTTGAGCATCTTCCTCTCCCAATTAAAGTACTCTCCTTATGATCTCTTCAGTGATAGTTATCTGATTGTTATGGATAGAAGATACAATCACTTGTTGGCCATTCATCTGCTCTAAATGAGCATGTGTCCAGAATTAGACTATGTGATCCACATTTATGTCAGGCCTGGCTGTCATAGCATGAACCAACTTTGTCTGTCTGATTGCTTGAATAATATCTCTATAATTCATAGCCTTTGGTGTGTCTGGATTTAGATACGCACAGAGATTGTGATCTCTTACAAATACTAAGTCTGCCATATCTGCAATAAAGAGATTTATTGTTAGAAGAGAGCATGCTAATGATGTGTAATGATGAAATCATGATCAAATGTATGTTAGAAGGTTATGTATGTTATGAGATGTTTGAATGTATGATTAAACACTTGATATTGTATGATTTTTGCAATTAATCAATTGAATCAGTTTGACTTTTCAATAGTTAACAGTTTGTTAATTTTGATCATGAAAATCTTGTATGTTTTCAACTTGATTTTATCCAAATTGTATTATGATGTGTTTGTTTAACACCTACAAGTTGTTTTTGTTTAATTCATACATCAATTTGATCTTATAATAGTTGGTTCATGAATTCTGTTTGACTTTTTAGAGTCAAAGCTGATAATTTAATGCACATTGAATGAAAATTACATTTAATGTTTGTATGATAAATGTCATGCCAAACTAACTGATTTTTCATGTTTGTTACATCATTTTGAACCTGATTACAAGTTTATAACATATTTTAAACAATTTTCATCATGTTCAAAGATCAAAACTAGTTTTTGTATGAATTTTGGCATGAACTTCATGTCTGATTATGAACCCGATGAACACTTAATCAAATTTCATCAAATTAACAGTTCGTACACATTCAATAATGGTCAACTAATGCATATTCAGTGTTTGATTTGATTTAAACCATCCAAAGATTCATGTTTTGATTTTGGTTCAATGTTCGAATTAGGCCTAACATTGTTCAAATCAGAATCAAAGAATAGGATGTTTTAATGAATGTTTGATGATAATAATCATGTTATTATACCTAATCGACCGTGAATCAGAAAACAAATCGACTAGAATTTAGACTTTTAGATGAACATTGGTTTAAGGGTTTATCGCACTGTTGAACTTTTTGAAATTTTTAGTAATTTTCTCACTTTCACTCATGGTAAATGCAAAATTACAAGTGTGAACTATATATACAACGGAAAAGTTATGCATCCGCTGTGTATACAGTGTGTCCGCTGTGTAAACCCAGTTTAACATAAAATTACATTTTAAGTGTCTACTGTATAATACACATGAGCTGTGTGAACAGTGTACGCTGTGGAATACACATGCGCTATGTGAACAGGGTACGATGTGGATTCCTTTTGACTGATTCTGATTGTACAGCGGATGAGCACTTGGTCATGTGCTGTGGATCCTTTGAATGTGTTTGTTTGTTCACAGCGGATGAACATTTGTTCATACGCTGTGGATTCTTTGAATGTTTTTGTTTGTTCGCAGTGGATGAACATTTGTTCATACGCTGTGGACTTTGAGTGTATTTGTTTGTTCACAGCTGATGAACATTTGTTCATACACTGTGGGCACTTAGGAAATTTTGGTTTTGTTCACAGCGGATGAACACTTATTCATGCGTTGTGGACCCTTGAAACAATTTTGTGTTATCTTTCATGGCGGATGAACATTTATTCATGCGCTGTATAGACTTGCTTATTTAAATGACTTTCACAACGGATGAACATTTTGTTCAAGCGCTGTGAATTCTGTGATGTTCATAATGGACACCTTACCAACATTATCCGTTGTGGACTTGTTTGTTTGTTACAATGGTTGAATATTTGTGTGTCTGCTGTGTGTACTTGAAATTTATTTTCTTTGTTTGAAAAATTTATTTTTCTTCCGAAGGATGTTTGATTTTCTTCCGAAGCAAAATTTTAATAAAATTTTCTTCCGAAGCAAAGAAAATTGTTTGAAAATATTTGTTAAAACATAAAATCTTAACATTTTCAATTTATGGATGTTTACAATATCACTCACAAGCAATATTATGCATATGTATGCGTGTCAAACAGCTATGTTTGGGTGCTTGCTTGACTTGGATTTATTTAAAAATTTCAAAATTTGAAAATTTGAAACTTTTAACATGTATGATAATGCACTAGTTCTGCTGACATTGATATTTCCATGTTCAATTTCTCCCCTTAAATTTTTGCCTGTTTATAAACACTTTTTTATAAATTAACAAAAATTTGAAAAGTGCAAGATAATACTTTATATTACTAAGAATTAGTTTGGCTTTTCATGTGTAAATATGAATCATTCCACATAACATGAGATCGTACTAGTCTTAAATCTTCATAGAGCAGTTTGATGAAGTTTTAAGAATAGACATAGACTAATACATATTGATTGCAGATATTTTTATCCACCTAAACTCATGCATGGTATTAATGATTGATTAAATAGTGAGTAATTATCATGTTTTGGGTTTGTTTGGATGATATGTATGTACCCCACATCTAATTGTATGTTAAAATCAGTCCTCCTCAAGATATACTAGCAAGGACTTTCAATACTTAGGACCTAGTTACTTAGAAGTATAAATGCTCAATTTGATCCTTATGAATGATCCACATTAGGATTCTTTTGCACTTCACTTTGGAAAGTGATCATCTTTGGGATTCTTTTGATTGTTCATCCTAAATGGATGTGTTCCTCTTTAGGAATCCTTTTGGATCATGATGTTGGTCATTCAGGTCTGTGCTTAGCATAACAAAGAATGCCATGATGTACTCCAGGTCTATGATAATCATAACAGAGGAGACAATTATATGAATGAGCAATTTATAAACTGTTTCACTTGGTGTATTGTAGTTACTTTACAAGTAACCTATATTGGATAGACTAATACTTACCATAAACCAAAATATGTTGTTTTTCCACACACCCATGAGCATTTAGTTCTTCACTGTTGTTTGTGTTGTTAGGCTACTCCCATTGGGAGAGATTTGGTTGTTCGGTCGGTGTTAATGGAATTCAAGAAAAATAAAAACTCACAAATAGGCTGCAACTAGGTTGGTGGACCGACCATTGTTCGGTCGCCGTTTTTGGGTTATCACCCTTTTTTCATATTATTTTTAATTTATTATGCCACATGTTTAATTCTAATTGGTTTATAATATTTTCATTATAATAAATATGTTGGTTTGGTTGGGTTGTTAATGAGAGTGAAAAAATAAGTTTTGTTGGGTTGGGTAAATAGAAGATAGAGAAATTAGTTTTTTATGAATAGTTAGGTTAGGTTGGGTTGTGAATGGAAATAGTCTTAGGTGTCCGATGCTGAGCCTATCCACATATCAAACAAGGTATTGTCAGTCTTTATTAGTGAAAAAGGACTCTAATGAAGAAATAATCTAGTGTACTATCATTTCTCAAATGATTATGTGTGATTCCAAAATGTTTATTATTTGAAGTACATGAATGGTTGTATGAAAACTTGATTTTGTAAGACACTAGCTTGTTTTAAAGTTTGACTTTGACAAAAATCAAGCTTGTATGATTGAATATTTGGAAAACATTACTTGTTTGATTCATAGTTGATTATACCAAGTGACTGAATTAAAAATTCAAATCTTGTTGAATCAAATCTTGTTGATTCATAGTTTGAGCTATAGAGAGTCAGCAAGCATTGATCTGGCTACTTCTATCAATGTTCTGTTTCTCCTTTCAGCTACTCCATTTTGCTGAGGAGTTCTTGCTACACTTAACTGATGACTTATTCCTTTTTCTACATAAAAAGAAGAAGTAGAGTTATTTTTGAATTCAGTACCATTATCCCTTCTTAAAGATTTAACTTTAAGATCCAATTGATTCTCAATCTTAGTGATAAATGTTTTGAGTATGTCTGGTGTTTCTGACTTGTGTAGTTGAAAGAAAACCCAAGAAAATCTAGAGTATTCATCTACTATAACAATACAATATTGCTTCTTTCCTTTGCTTAGGATGTTTGTTGGGCTAAAAAGGTCCATGTGAAGCAATTTGAGTGGTGTGTTGTTAGAGTTTACCAATTTAGACTTATGAGACACTCTATGTTGTTTGCCTTTCAGACATGCAGTGCAGCGGTCTGTACAGAAGAATTTTTTTGTGGTAAACCTTCTACTAACTCTGTGACATCTGTCACCAAAAGGTCCGTCAATTAACGTTGTATTTGTTAGCCATCTAGAACATTCAACCTTAGTCCATGATCAAAATGCTTAGTTACGAGTTTGCTTCCCTAATTATGTGTATAATTCATAATGGTGCATAAAAACCTTAACATTAAACACTTAATATAACCTTGCCCAATATAGATCTCCATATTTCTCAAATAGTTAAGGAGATACTAGTATGTAGACGTTATGCTACTAGCATTATCATTAACATTACCCTTACTAATATTACTAGCATGAATACTATAGCTAGTATCATTATCACAATTACTTTTATCATTATCGTTATTGTAGTTATAATGGTTATTAAAACTATTAAAAGAATTATTACCAGTATCATCATTAATACTAACACTTAACGCGCTATTAGCAAAGCAATTAACAAAGTTAATATTCAACGTGTAATTAGGCAAATTAGGAAGGGAAATAAGCGAATTAAAGTACAGGGACCAAAGTTGCTAAACCTAGAAACTTAGAAACGGTATAAAAACCCCCCTTTTATCCATCTTATCCATTCACTTAACCTACAACCACCGACCGCCACTTTCCCCCTGCTCTCCGACTCTCCCTACGGTTCCCCAGCCAAATTGCAGCTACAGGCCGCCCGAAATCGACCCTGCGCAGGTAGACGACCACCGTCACCTTCTACTTCTCCTTATTTCTCCTTCTTGTGGTGGTTCGGGTAGTTTTGAGTGTTCCCGAGCGAACGAACACGATTGAGGGTCCTTCGAGTGCTCAAATTGCTAATACATGTTAGAAATCGACTCCCAAATGTTCTGTGGTGCCATTTGAGTGGTCACAACGGCCGAAGGCTGCTATGAGCACCCCGACACACCTGTGACCTGCGCGCGCAACTGGGCCCTGTCTATGTTCTATCACGGGACTGAGTCGTGCGACTGACTGTGTCGTACGACTGGGTCATGCGATTGAGTGTATGTATGCGACTGAGTCATGCGATTGAGTGTATGTATGCGACTGAGTCATGCGACTGAGTGCGTCGTGCGACTGAGTCATGCGACTGAGTGAGTCGTGCAACTGAGTCATGCGATTGTGTGTGTCATGCGATTGAGTCAATGCGGATGAGTGTGTGTCGTGCGACCGAGTCATGCGATTGCGTGTGTCGTGCGATTGAGTCATGCGGATGAACCAATATTTGCGATTGAGTCAATGTGGATGAATGTGTGCGATTGTGTATGTATCGCACGACTGAAAGCCTAGTCGCACGAATGGAGGTTCAGTCGTATGAATGAAGCTGATTCACACGAATGAAGGTTGATTCGTGTGTATGAATGTTGAGTCGTGCGATTGAGTGATATGTGGTACGATTAAGCTCCGAATCGCACGAATGAAGGTCCATTTGTACCAATGTAGCTGATTCGTACGAATGAAGGTTGATTCGTGCGGATGGAGTGATTGAGTCGTGCGTCTGGTCGTGTCGTGCGACTGAAGTTGTTGTGTGTGAATTCCTTCTTGTGTATGGTGTGTGTATGTCGTGTGATGTTAAGGTGACATCGATACGGTCGCCATTCCTAAAGACAATATTAAAAGTTAACACTATAAAACTTACTAACGTTATCACAAATTGTGACAACCGTCACCATATGGTCCGTCATTTAACGTGAGTTCGTTAACTATTGTTAGAACGTGCATTCGTCACCCTTACAAACTATTTGTGTGGATATCATTCTTGGTTGATTTTTCCTATTCAATGGTGTTATCATTATTTGCATCCATAACACTTAAAATGCTTACGAATAGTAATGACGACATCATTAACTATATTATGTTATATAATATATACATCATTAATAACATCATTTTCAAGATACGAACAACATTAAATACTTCTCTATAATTAATATAACGCGCATATTAACGTCGTTTTCAACCGAAGCAAATTTGGGAACCCGGGGCTAAGTGCAGGGACTAAAAGTGACAATTTCCAAACTAGGGCTGGGTATAAATACCCTTGATTCAAGCCCTAGCCTTCACCACTTCTTCTTCTTCCTTATCTTCTTCTCCACATTTCTTCTTCATCCTTGCACCAAAACCGCCCCATCCCGCCTCGTTTTTATCGGTGAAACCTCGACTACAGCCTAGACTACACGTTTTTAGCAGGTAGACAACCTTGGTCATCCATTTTTGCTCATTTTACTTCTACGATTTCTAGGGTTTCGGGTGCTCGGGTTCAACCCGAGCACAAGAGGTCGTGTGGGTGCGTGTGTTGCCTTTCTGAGTCTGAATTTTACTTAGATATGTTAGATGAGTGTTTCTGGAGGTCCTTGATTTGTGAAACCCATGCACGGAGCAGCCGAAGGCTGCTCTGCACCTCCAGCAGTCACGATCTTCTTCTGGGCGACTGGGTCTGTCATGCGACTGAGCCGTGCGACTAGGCTTGTTGTGTGACTAAGTCATGCGGATGAGTATTGCCATGCGATTGAGTTAATGCGGATGAATGTGTGCGACTGTGTGTAACGCACGACTGAAGGTCCAGTCACACAAATGAAAGTTCAGTCGTACGAATGAAGCTAATTCGTACGACTGAAGGCTGAATCGTGCAAATGGAATTTGAGTCGTGCGATTCGGTGCTATGTGGTACGACTGAATGCCTAATCGCACGAATGGGGGTTCAATCGTGCGAATGAAGCTGATTCGCATGACTAAGAGTTGATTCGTGCGAATGGAGTGTCCAGTCATGCGTCTGGTCCTGTCGTGCAATTGGAGTCATTGTGCGTGAATTCTTCCTATATGTGGTGTGTGTAGTCGTGTGATGTTAAGGTGACATCGACACGGTTGCCATTGCTAATGACGATCTTTAAGATTAACACTATCAAACTCATTAATGTTATATCAAATCAAATCA
>BJCO01653634.1:0-11318 GCA_018326465.1 Flaveria floridana | reverse complement strand
ATATATATATACACTTGTTATAAATACGTGTGTGACTGATAAAATAGGTATTGGTTTCATGATAAATAATGTATAATTGATATACATAAAAGATATATTAATACATGAATTAGCATACGTGATAACCGACACCGTACCCGAGTCATGAAACGTGAAACCGTACGATCACATTATTTGTATTTAATATTAATTAAATATTAAATGTACATTCAAGTTAATCGGAAAATCAAATCTTTTGTGATTTTAATTGCTTGTTGCTCTGCATTCGAGGTGAGTCTTCACGACCCTTATTTTACTTTCTTTCCTTTTTGGGGGAGAAAACATGCAAACATATTTACAAATTGGTTTTGGTATTATTGTTTATCGCCTGTTACGTTAGTGCAAACATACTTAAAAGTCCTTACGTTCTCGAACCATTAGTAATGTGTAGCAAGGTAATTCTGAGTAGTACTACTGGAATTGACAAACCCCGCTTGGGCTAGTCACGCTAGCTTGATTGGAGGTCAAACGGGTGCGTTATTGACCTAACATTTGTCACTGTCTGTGTTAGACGTGACGGAAAGGCGAACAACTTACAAACAGTCAGCTTCGGTTTGAAACGCTAAGTAACTTGATTATAGGCTAGCTGCCTATAGATATGCTTTAATTACTTTACCATTCGAACATTTACAAACATATTATCTGTTATTAAACCTGTGAACTCACCAACTTTATGTTGACACACTTTAGCATGTTTTCTCAGGTCACAGGAACGCTTAAGCTTACGTTGTACGGTTAAGGAACTCACTCAGGACATGCATCATCAAACTCATTTATCTTGCATTGAAAATTTTGTTTTTGGCATATTACTTTGAAAACTTTCAATATTGGTTTACATTTCAGTTATACGCTTCCGCACTGATGTTTATTTCATTTATGTTTCTACTCTGATTGAAGTCAAACGTTTATTTTAAATTCATTTAGTGTTGTTTGATATGACCGTGTCTGAGATCCTGGTTTGTCACACGCCTAACGGAAAAACCCTATTTGTGAAAATTGAGGGTGTGACAGATTGGTATCAGAGCCCCAGTTATAGCGAACTAAAATGAGCATTCACATGCGTTGCATTTTAGACTATAGCTAGATTGCATTAGTTACACACACGTAGACTAATTAAGTTATGCTTGATTGTTTCGCATGCTTGAGAACTGTCTGCTTTGGCATATTCCTATGATTGTTTGATTACAAGGATCGTGTTTTCATCTTCTTATGCTAAGTCTAAGGAAAAAGGCCACATCATCCTGATTCCTCGTTGTTTCCTTAACCGAATTCTTTCTACAACCTTGGTTAATTAACCCTTGGTTTAATAACTATATCTTTGATACCTCTATCATTGATAGCACTCGGTACTTGACAAGGTATGTTATCTTGGATGGGAGGAACCAGGGGTGACCATGCAAAGCAAATTAGAATCACGGGTGCACACGTAATTGTAATTTTTCATGCATGAGAATTCTGGCGACTCTGTCGGGTGATAACGATCATAACCAGTACAAATTTTTATTTCTATACTTGGAGACATGAGGTCTCGGTTCTCATAAAACCTTACTATTGATATGGAAACAAATCCTTCATTCCTACTCGCATGAAAGTTCTCATCTACCTCGAGCCTAAATGAGATTCGTATTATGACATTAGTCCTAGTCTCTATGAGACGCTACCCTTTCTATCTTTTCAGTGATCGTGCAAAACTATCCACTTACAATATGATAGATCTTCAAAAGTTGAAATGGTGTGGTGATACTCTCTACGCATGTAGTCTTTGTTCATTGGATTGATATTTAAACTTGGAGTCTTGGTAATTTGAGCATTCCAGCATTCATTTCATTTGATATCTATCACGTTTAAGCGTACGTTACATTTGTTTGTCTCCCTAGTAGTGGGAATCCAATTGGATTTTTCTAGCTAACTACGTTTGGCGTAGGACCAAATAGCAAGATATTATGATGACCACGTTCATTACATCTCCGCCTTTCCATTATAAGTAACAAGTGCAACTATAATCTCCATGGGTCGTGAAAGAAGAACATTTGAGAGCATTATGGGGAAATTTGACCATACCTTCAAGAACCGTCGTGTGAACATCCCGGACAAGTCTCCACAACCATAAGAAGTACATAAAGGATGTTATGAGTGCAGACAACCTGTGTATTTAAAGAGAAACTATCCAAGGCTCAAGAAGTTAGGAAACCAACAGAAGTAGTAGTTCTATTTCAACATTATCTCATTCAAGTGTCGATAGAAGTTTCATACCTAGTAACTTGAATGGACTCCTAGAGGAAGTTTTTACCAGCTTAAGTTTCAGAATATACCATAGAAGTAACCGATTGTAGAACTATAACCACCACCCATGTGCTTGGAAGTTGTAATTTAGTGTTGTCTAGACATTCTTTCAATATAAATCCGATTTCCTATTACCTATGGTATCGTCGATTTTGTTGTTGAAATTGATTGGTTGTCCAAAAACCAAACAAAGATTATTTGTGAAAACAAGCTGATTAAGTTACCTCTTCCTAGATATGGGATCCTTATGGTAGAAGGTGATAAGGTGGTGTGGTGGTTGGCATCATCTCATACGTGAAGGCGCATAAATGTCAAAAAAACCATTTCGCACTACTAACACTAGTTATTGAGAAGAAGGCGGATAAGAAGTGTGTTGAAGATATTCCAGTTGTCAGAGACTTTTTGGAAGTATTTCCGAAGACTTACCTAGCCTTCCTCTAAACAGACAGGTAGAGTTCCAGATTGAGTTAGCACCTGGAGCAACTCCGATCGCTCGGACGACGTATCATTTGGCATCGAACGAACTACAATAGTTGTCTAAGCAATTGTAGAAATTATTAGACAAGGAATTCATACATCCCAGCTCTTCACCCCGGAGAGCTCTAGTGCTTCTCGTGAAAAAGAAGGATGGAACTTTTAGAATATGTATTGACTATCGGGAACTAAACAAAGTGACGGTTAAGAATCGTTATCTTCTTCCATGCACTGATGATTTGTTTGATCAGCTTCAAGGGTCGAGTTTTATTCCAAGATAGATATGAGGTCGGGATATGACCAACTGAGGGTTTGAGATGAGGACATTTCAAAGACCGCGTTCAGAACTAGGTATGACCACTATGAGTTTTTGGTTATGCCATTTAGGTTAACCAACGCAGCAGTAGTTTTCATGGACCTCATTAACCGAGTATGCAAACCCTATTTAGACAAGTTTCTTATCTTCTTCATTTATGACGTCCTTATTTATTCAAAGAATAAGGAAGAACATGAGGAACACCTTAGACTGATTTTAGAGCTGTTGAAATGAGAACAATTGTATGCTAAGTTTTCAAAGTATGACTTCTGGATACGAGAAGTCCAATTCTTGGGTCATGTGGTTAACGAGAATGGAATACATGTTGACCTGATAAAGATAGAAGCCATCAAGAACTGGGCTACGCCTAAGACTCCGATTGAGGTACGACAGTTTCTTGGATTAGCTGGCTATTACCGATGATTCATCGAAGGGTTTTCAAAGATCGCTCAACCTCTCACAGCGTTAACACATAAAGGCACTACATACAAGTGGTGTGACAAACAAGAATCCGTATTTCAGGTTCTAAAGCAGAAACTCTGTACGGAACCGATTCTATCCCTACCTAAGGGAAAAGACGATTTTGTAGTTTATTGTGATGCTTCCATTCAAGGTCTTGGTTATGTGCTAATGCAACGCGAGAAGGTCATCGCATATGCCTCCCGTCAGCTAAAGGTTCATGAGAAAAACTACACGACACATGACTTAGAGTTAGGAGCGTTGTGTTCGCTCTCAAGATATGGAGACATTACTTGTACGGTAGCAAGTGCACCATTTATACCGATCACAAGAGTCTTCGGCATATTTTCGAACAGAATGAGTTGAATATAAGACAACGTTGCTGGGTTGAGTTGTTGAACGATTGTGATTGTGCGATCAAGTATCATCCGGGTAAGGCTAATGTAGTGGCTGACGCCTTAAGTCGAAAGAAGACACCTAAGCCGAAGCGAGTTCGAGCATTACAACTCACCATCCATACCGGATTACCCGATCAGATACGTAATGCTCAACTTGAGGCTTTGAAGGACGAGAACCTGAAAGCCAAATCCCTGCGAGGCATGGAGAAGCAACTGGAAGCCAAACCAGAGAGAATCCGTTACTTCATGGACTGAATATGGGTTCCTTTGTATGGTGACCTATAAGAGCTGGTAATGGATGAAACTCACAAGTCACGATATTCTATTCATCCGGGTTCAGACAAGATGTATCATGATCTAAAGGTTCTTTACTGGTGGCCAAACATGAAAGCTGATATTGCCACCTATGTAAGCAGATGCTTAACCTGTTCTAAGGTTAAGGTGGAGTATCAAAGACCATTTGGTTTACTTCAACAACCAAAAATTCCAGTATGGAAGTGGGAGCAGATATCAATGAATTTCATCACGAAACTGCCTCGAACTCCCAGCGGATGCGACACCATTTGAGTGATTGTAGATCGTTTAATAAAATCCGCACACTTCTTACCAATTAGAGAGACTGATAGGATGGAGAAGTTAGTTCGCATATACCTAAGAGAAATAGCCTCTCGGCACGGTGTTCCAATTTCCATTATCTCTAATCGTGACGCTCGATTTACTTCTCATTTCTGGCAATCTTTACAACGAGCATTGGGAACGCGACTCGATATGAGCATTGCATATCATCCCCAAACTGACGACCAGAGCGAGCGTACAATCCAGACTTTGGAAGACATATTGCACGCCTATGTGATTGATTTTGGCAGTAGTTGGGAAACTCACTTACCGCTAGTTGAGTTTTCTTACAATAATAGCTATCATACATCGATCAAAGCTGCTCCGTTTGAGGCACTGTATAGGCGTAAGTGCCGATCACCTATTTGTTGGGCAGAAGTTGGAGAAAGCCAAATTACGGGTCCTGAACTTGTGCATGAGACGACTGAGAACATAGTACAAATTCGCAATAGCATGGCAGCAGCACGCGATCAACAGAGAGTTACGCAGATAAACGTCGTAAACCGTTGGAATTTCAAATTGGCAACAAGGTACTTTTGAAAGTGTCACCTTGGAAAGGTGTAATTCGTTTCGGGAAACGTGGAAAGCTAAACCCACGCTACGTCGGACCTCTTGAGATTGTCAAAAGGGTTGGTCCTGTAGCCTATCAGTTGAACCTACCCGAAGAGCTTAGTGGAGTACACAATGTGTTCCATGTTTCAAACCTAAGGAAATACCTTACAGATGAGACTCTAGTCGTTCCGTTAGAAGAGATACACGTGGATGAACAACTGCGTTTCATTGAGGAACCGGTGGAAGTTATGGACCTAGAGGTCAAAACTCTCAAGCATAGTCGTATTCCTATCGTCAAAGTCCGTTGGAACTTAAAGCGTGGACCAGAGTTTACCTGGGAACGCGAGGATCAAATGAAGAAGAAGTATCCACAATTGTTTAACGATCAGGTAGCTACTTCTTAAGGTAACATTTTAAGATACATTTTTCTTTCAATTTCGAGATGAAATTCCCTTCAACAAGGGGATGATGTCGCAAACTTTCATAAAACCTACCTTCCTTACGAAACCTTACATTTCTTTATTTTAGGTTTGTTTTAGAAACTCTCAGAAACCCCAATATCCTAATTTTCGGGATGAAAATTCCTTTAACAAGGGGATGATGTGACACCCCACGTTTTCAGGTCACCACTGTTTTCGTGATTTAGTATATTATTATCATTAATGAACCTTATTAGTATTAAAAGACATTGTCATTATTACAAAAAGTTCATTAACAACTAAACTTTCAATTAGTTAAACCAAAATAACAATTAACAATTAATTAAACTTGAACCAAAACTCAAAATGCAAATTGTGTAAAGGTAAGAGACTAGAAGTGGCAACTTGGCAACTACAACTTATCTCTAGTAACCAACTTTCCACCACCACCGAAACCATTAACTCTACCCCCCTAATCCTATCTCAGCTTCCATTCTAAGTCATCCAAACTCCTCCTTGTGTAAGCCTAATCACCCGAACCCTCACCATTAATTGTCGACGGCAGGAGCTTGTGCAACCCTCCGGCGCCGATTTTCACCCGCAATCATGAATCATCGGGAGTTGATAAGCAACCGACACCAATCGCTACACTACAACTCATTGATTGGATCGACCATAGGTAATAGATACCGGTTTCATCCTCCGGCAACTGCGTTAGGAACAAGGTCCGCATTGGTGGAGTTCTCATCGTCTCCGCTTCGCGTTTGGTATGATTTTTTGTTACATTACACACTCGTTACGTCGTGTTTCTGCGGTACTCAGTTACGGTTTTTGCGTATAGCCACGTGTGGGTTCAAGGGCTGTAAGAAGCTCGTCGAGTATGAGTGTTGGGCGACCGTGTATGTATGTTATGTGTTTTTCTTTCTGTTGTATATACATCTGCGTGTGTATATATATATATATATATATATATATATATATATATATGCGCAACCCTACGTGATGCTAGTATATGTGTATCTAAACGTATGAAACATGGTATCTTTATGGAGTTTGGGTTAGGGCCGAGAGTGCTGGGTGAACATGAATTCGTGGGTATGTATATGAACCGTAACAAAGTATGAATAGATGGTGTGTGATAGGTTTGATGTGCATTGAGTGTTCATGTTGTATGTATATATGAGTATGCGTATGTATGTTGGTCTAAGTGCAGGTGCATGTACATGGTTTTAGTATCCAATGTTTTTATATAGGTTTCTTATATTAATACAAACACAGATAAATTAAAACGACTTGAAGTTCATTATTTAAATTATACTATACTGTCAAGGTGTCAAGGATTTTAAGATATATCGGCCTAACCATTTTCTAATTGTATTGCAAGTGTACACTCAACTTATTAATAGTATTTTTATTGTTTTCATGAGATCACAGGTTTGACTATGTTGATGTTCTTTGTACACAACTCATTGTTTATTTTTTTCTTATTATAATTATTATTGTAAAGATATCTTTTTATAACATATATTTTGAGAGACTATGAAAAATTACAAGAGATTCACAGTAAGTTTAATTTTATTAATAACGAATTAAACTTTAATTTTACCGTTTATGATACCCATTAATAAGCTTAACTTTTATATAATAATCCTTTTACTAAATGTAAAATCAGACTTATATTATATTATCTGCAAATCTTTTAACACATTATTTAGTTCATTCAATGGAGAGCATATGTACTATGTAGATGTGGGCATTTCGGGTTTTGGCCTATCTTGAAACCGAAATCCAATCGGGTATCATTTTACCAGGTTTAAGTGGAATCAGGTATGAACTTAGGTTGGGTACAAATACATGAAAACCCTACTCGTTATAACCGTATAGGGTCGGGTATGATCCGGGTTGGGTAGAGAGTCCAATACCAGGTTTTTACAGGGTGACGCATGGGGGGAATTCTTTAGGTGGGTGCATGGTATGTATGTGTTGATCGTAAGTATCAAATTTGGCTAAATATATATATTTTAAATGTTGTGTGGGTGTGGATGAATGATGCTCATGTATAAAGGTGTGTGTATATGTAGTGTATTATGTATAATATGTATTACTTGGGATGAATAATAAACTTTGTGTAACGTGTTGTATATATATATATATATATATATATATATATATATTATCAGGTATGTGCGATGTATTCTAGTTATACTACTTGAGTATGATGTGGGTAAAACATAAGATGGGTTCGTCTCGTTTGTAGTCTATTAAATGGGTGATATAAGTATGTATCTTATATGCATATGTGTTATATGTCGTGTATGACATATATATATATATACACTTGTTATAAATACGTGTGTGACTGATAAAATAGGTATTGGTTTCATGATAAATAATGTATAATTGAAATACATAAAAGATATCTTAATACATGAATTAGCATACGTGATAACCGACACTGTACCCGTGTCATGAAACGTGAAACCGTACGATCACATTATTAGTATTTAATATTAATTAAATATTAAATGTACATTCAGGTTAATTGAAAAATCAAATCTTTTGTGATTTTAATTGCTTGTTGCTCTGCATTCGAGTTGAGTCTTCACAGCCCCTATTTTACTTTCTTTCCTTTTGGGAGGAGAAAACATGCAAACATATTTATAAATTGGTTTTGGTATTATTGTTTAGCGCCCGTTACGTTAGTCCAAACATACTTAAAAGTCCTTACATTCTCGAACCGTTAATAATGTGTAGCGAGGTAATTCTGAGTAGTACTAATGGGTTTGACAAACCCCGCCCGGGCAAGTCGCGCTAGCTTGATTGGAGGTCAAACGGGTGCGTTATTGACCTAACATTTGTCACTGTCTGTGTTAGACGTGATGGAAAGGCAAACAACTTACAAACAGTCAGCTTCGGTTTGAAATGCTAAGTAACTTGATTATGGGCTAGCTACCTATAGATATGCTTTAATTACTTTACCATTCGAACATTTACAAACATATTATCTATTATTAAACCTGTGAACTCACCAACTTTATGTGGAGACACTTTAGCATGTTTTCTCAGGTCACAAGAACGCTTAAGCTTACATTGCACGGTTAAGGAACTCACTCAGGACATGCATCATCAAACTCATTTATCTTGCATTAAACATTTTGTTTTTGGCATAGTACTTTGAAAACTTTTAGTATTGGTTTACATTTCAGTTATACGCTTCCGCACTGATGTTTATTTCATTTATGTTTCTACTCTAATTGAAGTCAAACGTTTATTTTAAATTCATTTAATGTCATTTGATATGACTGTGTCTGAGATCCTGCTTTGTCACACGCCTAACGGAAAAACCCTGTTTGTGGAAATTGAGGGTATGACAACAATATGAACGATTTAAGTACCAAATCATCATTTTCAGTAAGAGTTTCTAAGATAATTGATGTGCAATTAATGTGCAATTGATGTGTTTTATATGTATAATTTGGAGCACATCATCCACCCAATTGCTTCCTTATATTGCTTGTATTGACCAACTCATTTTCTTCCTCACTTGTCAACTTATTAGATATAATCACTGGAAAAGTTTCTTTCTTTCCAAGGCATGCATACTTTAGATGACTAGGGAGGCTTTTCAGTTCTAGCTCAGGTGCCTTCAAAATAGATGGAAGAAGCTTTTGGTTAGTAATTGGAAGTTGCATATTTTGTGGTTCATACCTTGTTTTCTTCTGTTTCTCCATGAATGTTACTACTTCCATCAACTCTTCCCTAAGCTTGAACTTTTCAGTAAGCTCTTTTGTTGTTGCTTCATCAATGCTTCTATTTAACACCAATGCTAGAACATCATGGTTAGATAACTCAAAACAATCATCAGTTAAAGGTTCAATAACATCTAACCAATTCAAAGAAGAAACATCACTTGGATATCGCATGGCATCGTATATATTAAAATGGATGACCTCACCATCAAATTTCATTAAAAGAGTGCCACTATAAACATCAAATTTTATCTTTGCAGTTTTCAAAAATGGTCTTCCTAATAAAATGGAACTTGAATTCGAGATATCATCATCTTCCATGTCTAAAACATAAAAATCAGCCGGAAATACCAATTCATTCACTTGGACTAATACATCCTCTAGTACACCTTTTGGGTATACTATGGAACGATCGGCCAATTGAATGACTACCCCGGTTCTCTTTAGCGCTCCTACATTAAGTGTTTTAAAAATAGAATATGGTAGAACGTTAATGGAGGCTCCAAGGTCAAGCATGGCTCGAGGTATGCTAATATTTCCCAATTTGCAAGGAACCGTAAAGACACCCGGATCCTTACACTTTGATGGTAATCTTTTTTGTAAAACTGCAGAAATGTTTTCACCTACCTTAATTGTTTCATTACCTTTAAGCTTTTTCTTTGATGTGCAAAGTTCTTTTAAAAATTTAGTATATTTGGAACTTGTTTTATAGTATCAAGTAATGGTATGTTTACCTCTACCTTACAGAATGTCTCCATAATTTCTTGTTCTTCCCTTTGTTTTTATGTACCTTTTAGTCTTGAAGAGAATGGAGGCTGAGGAGTGTACTTTGCCTTAACTTCATCATGTTTTGGTTTGTCCTTCTTTTCCACGTCATTCTTCTCAACCACAATCTCTTCTTCCTCCTCTTGTATTTCCGGACCATCATAACTCTTCCCACTCCTCAAGGTAATCGAACAAGCATTATGCTTGGGATTTGTTTCGGTTTGTGCGTATAACACCCGGATATTTATAAACATAAGAAATAAAGAATTAAAGTGGAGGAAAAGCAAGGAAATGCAATAAAACTCATGTTGAGGGGTTAAATGTGAAAAGGGATAAAAGAACAAAAAAAGTTGGTGTAAAAGGTGGGCATGGCCGCCCACCCTCTCTTTACATCACCTTTTCATTCGGGTTTTTGAGAGAGGGAGACAGAGAGCAAGAACTCTTGGATTTTTAAAAGAGAAGAAGGAGATGCTGAATTCAAGGTAAGGATTCGTTGTTTTTGAGTGTTCATGTTGGGTTTAGTCTCGGTTATATGCTTATGTATTTGTGTGTGTGTTCGGGTGTGTATTTAGTGGGTTTCTAGGTGTTTGAACTCCTTTACATTTGGGTTTGAAGAAGTCGTGCATGAAAGTTGTCAAAGGTGACTTCTAGATCCCCACTTTACATGTTTATAACTTCTTTGGGGCTGGAAATGTATATATATAAATGTTTTTAGAAAGTGGGTTTCATACCCGTATGTATGTTTGCATGTTATGTGGGTGGGGTGTGGGTTGGGTACTAATGGTGTTATGATCATGTTATGTGCGTGTTTTGATTGTTTAGGCCGTTAGAACTAAGCTTAGAACATGTTACATGATGTTTGGGACTGATTATGATTGTTGTTAGTGCATTATGGTTGCCCATGCGCCTAGGATTGGCCCATGCGCCCAACTGACTTAACTGCTCAAGTATTCCCATGCACCTAAGGTCCCATACGCCTGAATAGCACCCCATGGGCCTAAATAATGCCTTAAAATGTTTAAGTAGGAGTCCATGCGCCTGAACAGTAGTTCATGCGCGTAAATTTTGATTGGAATAACTAAGTTCAGGATGGGACGCCCGAATAGTGCCCATGCGCCCAGACAGGGCTCATGCGCCTAAGCAATTAAACTTAACTATTGTAAGGCCCCGTCCCCGGGCACCTCACAGTTGGTCATTCACAGCATAAAACATACATAATATAATTTTAAGCAGCGGAATTATTTAAACA
>BJCO01653624.1:5000-16125 GCA_018326465.1 Flaveria floridana | reverse complement strand
GACCTGCGGTAATTAAACCACGAACATTGTGCACGAAGCTGATCCAGTCACCTAGGGCAAGTCATCTCTCTCGTTCATACAAACCGTTTGGTCCTACCCCGAACATTGTGCACGAAGCTGATGCTGGACCTGTGGTAATTAAACCACGAACATTGTGCATGAAGCTGATCCAGTCACCTAGGGCATACCAAAGGGCCTTGTCAATCTCAAAGATGGAACCTGTGTGTATCATTTGGGGTAGCTAATCCGCATCACAGTTGAGCTAACGACACATGGTCGTACACCTCCTTTCATTTGCTTGCAAGCCATTCGTTCGTTCATTATGTTTTACTTTTCATCATTGTTATCTTTCCTTTCATTACGTTATTCTTTACGTTCTTTCATTCGTTTGTCATACTAAGTAAAGTAATAACATAATATATAAAGTATTTTACCATATAATATAAATACGTTTAATTATTATTAAAAGATAACACATCATACGTACTTCACATCATTCATACATTTTATAACCATAAGACATTTCATAATTATGCTTATAATGGGTAATCATTGCCCTTAAGTCAACTTAGTCAAAACCCTAGGCTTTCTGTTTTTCCCAAAATTTCGGAAATTTTTTCTAAGGGTCTAGACGCATGGGCACTATTTGGGCGCTTCTTCCCTGTTCAGACGTTTTGCCACTATGCAGACGTCTGGACTTAACTTAGTCTCTTTTTCACTTAGACGCATGGGCCTGTTTAGGCGCATGGGCCCTATTCAGATGTTTGGGTCTACACTTAGCCATTTTTCTACTTAAACACATGGGCCTGTTTAGGCGCATGAGCACTATTCATGCGGTTGGGCTTTTTGGACGTTTGGGCATACTTAGACAATTTGACTGTTGGACGCATGGTCCACTGTTTAGACGGTTGGGCATCACATTTGCACTTAAACAACATAAATCAATCCCAATTCATCCTAACTCAGAATGAGATCTTAGTTCTAGCATTCTAAGCATCATAACATGTACATACACATATATATGTCCCAAATTTACACCCACCCTCATGCACATTTACACATACACATATGGGTGAAACCCATTTTTTATGAAAACATATACACATGCATTTTCCAGCCCCAAAGTGGTTAAGAACATGTTTAAAAGGGGAATTCTAGAAACTCACCTTAGTTGTTTTCGGGTTTGAACCCTTCTTTGAGCTTCCCAGACGTTTCTAGCACTAAAACCCACACACATACACAACCCGAACACACAATCACATTTATAGGCACATAACCGAGACCAGAAACTTCTAAAACATCATAAAACTGAGAATTCTTACCAATAACTTCGAACTTTCCTTCTTCTTATACAACCTCCGAGAATTCTCTGTTGTTTCTCTCTCTAAAAATCTGATTGTTGATGTGAATAAGCAACATGGGCAGCCATGTTACTTTATCTACCAACTTTCAAACCTTTTGTCCTCTTTGACACTTTTAGTCCTTCCACTTAGGCTTCATAGCCTTTCCTTCTTTTCCTTTACTTTTATTCCTTTCTTTATATCTTCAAAAAAATTAAGCGGGTGTTACATAAGGTTTACCATATCATGTAGAATTTCCTACCATTAGTGGTGACATATATGATTAAGGTAGTCAAAGATGAAGAAAAGACGGAACAAGGAACCAAATAGAAAAAGATGAGAAGAAGGGTAAGAAGGAGACTCAAAAAGAGGCTATGGAGACTAGGTGGAACAACTAGAATCAGATGTGGTGGCTTATAATTATAGTGAGGATGATTCCAAGAAGGAACCAGCCAAAGGATGTAATCATTGGGTTTTTCAGTGCTACAAACCCCAGTGTTCGATGGAAATAGGAATGCTACTATCGTACGTCGTTGGATTAGAGAGATAGTGTAGTGTCGGACATAAGTGAGCTTTGGGAGGACAAGAAGGTGAAATTCGCCTCCTATTCCTTTGTTGATTCAGCATTATGTTTGTGGGACAATATTGACCAAGCTAAAGGTAGAACTGTTTTAAAGATAAGGTGGTCTATGCTGAAGAAGTTAGTTGTGGAGGAATATTATCCATATAGGAAATTAGACAAGATAAAGAAAGAGTTCCTGAATCTAGAGGCTAGGAACATGAATCACTAGAAATACACTACCAAATTCAATGAGCTAGCCAGACTGGTGCGAGAGCTGGTGACTCCCGTGTCTAGAAAAATCAAGAGGTTGTAGGTTTGCTATTAGACATCTGAAGAGATATGATAGCCGCTAGACCAAGAACGCTCAGTTTTATGATGGATATAGATAGGATGTTATATGATTAAAGATAAGAGGCATCGGTTTATGAGTAAAAGAATAATTCAAATGGAAACTGTTATGGAAATAGGAAGCGTTTCAAGAATGACAACTACATGATTGGGGAAAAGAAAATAAAAATTGATGATCGACGTGTGGGATAAAGGACCATGGTTGATATAAAGAAATGCAAAAAAAACATGGAAAAGGTCACTATAGGGAATGCATATTGGAAACGTATAGGTGGTTCAAATATGAAAATGGGCATAATTATGCCAAGGACTGTATGGCGCTAACCATATGCCATCAGTCTGGAGGAATGGGCCACTCAGGTCGAGATTGCAAGAGGGTCAGGTCAAAAGATTAGAGAGTGAACAAGGTAGGGGAAAAGTGAAGGATAAAAACTCGTAGGCAAAGGCCATGCATTTAATATCATGAGGGAAGAAGCTAGGGTTGACCCTGAAGTAGTGTGAGGTATGTTTTGTAATGAATTATATTTGCACATCCATACTTTTGGATTCTAGAGCTAATAAGAGTTTTGTGGCTGGTTTTTTTGTAAGAGTAGGAAGATAGATGTGTGTTTTAAGTAGATAATACAATAGGTAGGTCTACTAAGGTGATGAAATCGATTAATGATTATTACATAGAACTAAATGATCATTGGTTCACTACTATATTATTTGTGATGACCTTAGAAGGGTTTGAAATGGTATTGGAAATGGACTAGTTAGCTACTTATGCAGCAAATATTGTATTGTTAGTACTTCTTAAAGATTAACATGTTGTCTTTACTTGTGTTTGTATTTTACTTTTTGCAATAGTATAGGGACTTATGTGTAAATATACGTTCATTTAGTTTCTTTGATTAGTATAAATAGGATTATATGTATTGTGTAGAGATAGACGTTTGAATACTCTCTTAATTATACATTGTAATCCTTGCAACTATCAATAGAAACTGCTTTGAATTTTTGAAATTGTTGGTTACTTTGTTCATATAATTGTTAATTGCTTAATCATAACATAGAATCGATCCATTTGAACCTATCAAATGGTATCACAGCCTTCGGTTCAGTGATTTGGAGCTTGAAACAACTTTTGAGCACCTGTGAATCGCTTGAATCTGTGTTTTGATAGTAATTGTTCAATTAATTGATGATTTCAATTGTGTTTCATCATTTGAAACATGAATTGAATCACAATTGAGTGATTTGACACCTTCAGATCTGAATTTTCATCAGATTTGAGTGCGAACTGTTCTTCATTGTTCGAACACAAATTTCAGTAAAATTCTGAACTTTTGTTGTTAATTGAAGCAAAATGATATTAAAGGATTGATATTCGCTACTTTCTACACTTGATTGAAGAGTTTGAGATCAATTAATCAAGTTTTAAAAAGTTTGTTAAGATCATGTTGTTACGAAGAGGATGAATTAGGCGTTTGATGTGTTGAAATCATCTGAAAATTCCTAAGTGTTTAGGCGCATGAACACTATTCAGACGCTTTAGCACTGTGTAGGCATTTCAGATTGGGCATTTTAACACTATGTGAGCATTTTAGCACTATTTGATCGTTTTTCAGAAACAAAGTCCCAGGCGCTTTGGAACTGTTTGTACATTTTGGAACTGTTCAGGCGTTTCACCAATGTTTGGGACTTTTAGAACTGTTCAGGTGTTTCTAGCTTGGGAATTTCATAAATAAACTAAGGCATTCCCTTAGGCGTTTCAAAGTCAAAGTTGACGCTTCAATACTATCCAGGCGCATCGGAATCAGACTTTTCTTTCAACACTTAGAAAATTTTTCAAAATTTCAAATCCAAAAATATTTTCTTTTCTTTATTTCATTTTAAATCTAAAAACAACAAAAATAGTATATTTTCTTAAATTTAAAACTTAAACATGGTTAAGTCTGAATATTCTGAGAATAGAGTACCAAAGTTGAAGAACAGAGCTGACTTCAAGAACTGGTCACTCAGGCTGAAACACCATTTGAACTCTATAGATACTGATCTATGAAAATCAATAGAGAAAGGACCTTACATTCCTGTCACCTCTGATGGTCCTGATAGAGGTTTTGTGTATATAAAAGATTCATAAGAACCTTATCTAGAAGATGATTTACATGGGGATGATCTGAAAAAGGTGAAAAATGATATTAAAGCCTATTCACTCATGTGTAAAGGGCTGCCTTTGGAAGCACTTTCAAGGCTTGAGAACTACCAAACTGGGTACACAATGTACAAAGCTTTGAAAGTTATCTGTGAAGGAGGAAAAAAAATTCAAGATCTTAAAAGACATAAATTGAAAAGGCAACTTGAACTGTTTGAGCATATCTCATGAGAGACCATAAATCAGATGATGAATAGATATGTGCAACTTAGAACATAAATGTCAACTCTATGGATTAAGAATGATCTTAAAGACCTAAATAATAGACTTCTGAATGCACTTCCATCATCTTGGAAACAAACTATGACTTTATTGAAGCATACTAAAAAGTTTCCAATGGATCTTGATCTCCTCATTGCTAAGATTGAGTCAGTGGAAATTGATGAGAGCTCAAGAAATAATGACATAAATGCATCAACTTCTCAATACAAGTATGTTGCTTCTCCAGCAAATACTATAGAGAATGCTTTTCTTGCCAAGGATGAATCAACTTCTGAAGATGAGGGTGATTGTTTGTGGGAGTAGGATTCTTTACCAGTACACTTGTCTACTCAACTCAACCACAACCATAGTCTCCTCTAAAACCTCAAATGCCTAAATCTCAAAATAAGACTCCATCTTCTAATTCTGCTAATCCTAGCAAAGTTAAAGATGTTATAAACATCCTTTTACAGGATGAAGAGTCCAACTCTACCTTTACAACATTTATGGCAAGTTTTCAAGCATACCAAGGCAGTCATTTAACTCAAGTTGATTTAGTTTTGCAGGATTTGTTTGAGATGGATCCTAACGATGTAGAAAAGATGGATCTTAACTGGCAGATGGTTATGATAGCTTACAGGAATCAAAAACACTCCTATACCAACAGAAACTACAAACCTAGTGCAAACAAAACTATTGAATTTGATAAATTAAAGTCAAGGTGTTTTAACTGTAAAAGTTATGGCCACTTTTCTAGAGAGTTTAAAGTTCCAAGAAACAAGGAGGAAATAGCCAAAGTAGTTCTAACAGTCAGAAATATCATCAACAGGCTCATAAGACATTTCAAAACCCTTATCAAAGCCTGCCAATACCAGAACTCAAAGAAGAGAAGACCATTGAAGAACCAAAGAAAGCATTAGTTGTAAGCATCAAGGATGGTTATGACTGGAGTGCATATGCAGAACAGTTTACAACTGATCTTACTTCTGGTTTAGCACTGATTGCTGAGATGAATGATGAAGACTGGTCTGAAGACAAGGATCAAAGATAGAAGTTGAATCAGACACTGAGGTAGACTATGATTGGAGTGACAAAGCTGACCCAAAGGAAAATTCTAAAGAAGTTGCTCTCATGGCACAGTCTGAACAACCAAAGGTTGTGAACTCATCATCTGACACTGAGTCTTCAAATTCTTACCCAGAAATTTTAGTGAAAGTAAGGGAGAAAATGTGCACCAAAACATGTTTTGAACAAGTAGAACACTACAGAACATACTCGTTCAAAATATATGATAAACTTAAACAAGAAGAGTCAAAGCACAATAAGCTGAAAACTGATCATAAGATTTTTGATGAAAAAATCATATCTCTTCAAGCTTCTTGGAACAAAACTTTAAAAGAACTTGAACTTGTAAATAAACAACTTGAAGAGATGACAAAAACTCTTGAACTAGAGAAATTGGCACATGCAGCAACTCAAATTGATTTAGCCAAAGTGAAGAGCTCAAAGACAATTGTTGAGCAACTGGTGAATGGAAGGAAAGATAAAGATAAAATAGGAATAGGATTCATACATGAACCTATGCCTGAATCTATTACAACTACCTTACCTGAAAATTTTAATACCCAGGATCATTCACCAGAGAATAAAGCTAAGCTTAAAGAATTTCAAGAAAAGAAGAAAAATAGTCAATCAAATGTCGAGAGTGAAATAAAAAAGATAAACATTGAAATATTCAAGGAGAAAGATTCAGAAAAGATAAAGAATGGTCATCCTATTAAAGTAAAATCTTACGAACCACGACAAATGAACAAAATGCTCTTTGTACCAAAAAGTGAGAGAGTTATTGAAGAAAGTGAACCTGAACAAAAGGTTGAAAAAGCTAATAATGTCAATAACAAAATGAAAGGAAAATGTGAAGAAGGGAAATCAGACACTTCATGTTCTGATGATTCAAGCTCAAATGAATTATTTCAAAACAAAGATTATGAAAAAGAATCTTCTCAAGATTCAATCAAAATTCAAAGCACTAAAACTTCATCAAGAACAAGAAATTAAAGAAGAAGAAAAGCTGCTAAAGCAAAAAAGTTTAAACCAATCAATCAATCAAATCAATCAATTCAACTTAAACCAGTGAAGTTTGTGTCAGCAGAAACTTTTGACATGAACACAATCTCTGAAACTACATATAAACCTAAGATCAAATTTAACTCTGATCTGAAAACAGGTTTAGGTTCTAAGTCTTCCGCTATTAATAAAATATTTGTATCTAAGGAGTTAAAGAGTTGTGATCAATCTCAAAAGCAAAATCCTAAGAATCAAAAGACCAAATTCACGCAAAAGAAACAACATATTAACCTAACTACCCCTAAATCTAAACAAGAATCAAATGTGTCTTCCACATCAAGGGTTAATAAAGTGTTATTTAATCATTCTCAAAAGTATTGTGATAAGTACAATCATAACATATCTGGGTATTATTTTAATAAGTACTATTACATATGTGATATGACAAATCACACAACTGTTGATTGCTACTTTAACAAATACTGTGCATTGTATGATGAGCGAAATCATAATACTGAGGATTGCTTCTTTAGAAAGAACTCACCTAGGAAGGATTTTGGTAATCAATGATATGTTAATCCAAAATTTCAAAGAAATCATAATATTGGTTTTCAAAATTTACAAAAACAACCTTCTCTGGGTTTGAGATCCTTTAGAAGAATCAATTCTGACTATGATAATCAGTATACTATCAGATCACAACAGTACAATCAAGGAAATTTTATTTCACGATCTGTGAGAATGAAAAATGAAACATTTAACAATAAAAAATTTTCTAATGTTTCAAATGATGGTTTAAAATTTCTTGATGATGATCTTGAAAACAGATTTAATGTTTTGAGGTCAAAACAAAGAAAAGATAACCAGACAGTTTTTCAAAGAGGATTTGAAAATCCAAAATTTCAAAAGAAACCTGATGTAAACAAACTCCATTTCAAGCAGTTTACCATTATGGATAAATATGGAAAGCCCAAGACCATCTCGACTTGGGTTACTAACTTAACTTAAATGTCTTTGAATGTAGGTACGCCCGCGGAGACCAGTAAACACATGGTATGTTGACAGTGGGTGTAGCCACCATATGACAGACAATCAAGCCTTACTTCAAGACTTTAAGACAAAAGATGGTACTCATGTAGCTTTTGGTGGAGATGTAGGTGGAAAGATAACAGGTGAAGGAACGGTATCTAATGGAATTATAAGCTTTGATAAAGTCAACTTCTATGAACAGTTGAACTTTAATCTTTTAAGTGTTTCACAAAATTCAATCAAGAAGTGCTCATCTTCTGATTGTTTTCCTTTAATCTTTCTGTTTTTCTTCAAAGTAGCAAAATAATCCTTATCTTCCTGTGAGCATCTTGCTTCTAAAAATGCACTTGCTCTTGTTATCCCTCTATATAACAGCTCAACAAACATATCACCACGTTTAGCTCCAGTTGGATTGATCAAAGGTGGTTTATTCAACTCCTTGAGGTCTTGAACTAGGAGCTTGATAATACTCAAGTAAAAGTGATATACATCACACACTGTATTTACTCGTTTAATCAGGAAGGCATCAAATATCTCATCGTACTTCCATGCAACAATCTTAACTTGGTTTGAAAATCAGGAGCAATCATAGCATTTAGTAGCTCAGAGATTGATTGTCCTTTTTGCAATACATTTCTCACCAAGTCTCTAATCGATCTAGCTTTGTTGAATAGTTGTTTCTGATCAAGAGAAACTTTGTAAGCTTGTTTCTCTAACTCAGGAAACATCTTCATAAGCTCTTTCCTTCTCTCATACACATTTATCTTTTGAGCCATTGACCGGATCTCTTGAGGTTTTAAAATCCTTGTCCTCTTAGTTATCTGATCAAAAGCCTTCATGATTTTATTTATATCTTTCACCACAGTAATCATCTCAGCATCCTTCATTTTAATAACTTCTTTGAGCTTTAAATTTTCTTCTTTCAAATCAACTATTTCTTTTTCTTGAGTCATGTTGATTTCTTTTAGCTTTTCCAGCTCATCAACATCAATGATATCATCAGTCTGTACAGACACATTGTGTGCTGTAACAATTGGAATATCTTCAGATTCAATAGGAGTTGTGTCTTGCAAGACAGACTCAGACAACATAGCTTCCATGAAATCAAAATTAAATGTTTGATTTTGCACATTAGCCTTTGCTCCATTAGCACCTTGAGCTTTAGTTATTGGTTCATCATAAGTCATTTCTTTAGTAGTTTCTTCACCAACATCATGTGCCTCAGCAACATGATCAGACTCAGTAGCTTCACTACTATCTGCTTGATGTGCCTCAGCTACACCATCAGCACTATCATCATCATTATCACTTGATGAACTTTCATCAGCCTTTTGAATTTTTCTTCCATTACATCATAATCTCTTATCTTTAATATGATTTGGACAAACATACAACAACTTGTATTTAATATGATTTGGATAGAATTTTTAAAATCCTAGAAAATGATAAGTACAAGTTGATGTAAAACCAAAACTAAGTGTTTAAAATATAATAATTCATTAAAATTTAATTCAAATTTTGATAAAATCAAATTGTTTAAAGAAATCAAAGTATCTAAAGTTTGTGTGCACATTTGTGCAGATGGCTGAGTTAAAGTTCGAACCAAAGCATAATGTAACAGCTTATCTAAATGAAGAAGTTAGAGAAGCAGCTGATTATGAAGAGATTATAAGATTTCTACTAAGAACCAAGTATGTGTATGCCATGTGTGCAAGACCAGTTATTAGTGCCAGATTGATAAAGAGATTCTGGAGAACATTAGAGATATAGAGAGATGATGAAGGAAACAAAGTACTCAAAGCATTTGTAACCAATGATAAAATGACTGAGGTTTCTAAGCAAGCAATCAGGGTAGCTCTTATACTTGGAAAGAATGAGCCTCAAGACTAAGCTGAGTATACATTTAATGAATGTAGAGAAGTGTTCATGATGATGGGTCACCCTGACAACTTCCCTATGAAACAATTCTTTAGGGTAAGGGTGTATAATCATTGGAAGTTATTCTATTACATATTCCAACATTGCATGTCCAAGAGAAGTGCTGGATGGAACTCATTCCCAGTGGACATTGCATCTCCTATCATTGCCTTAGCCATAAATAGAAGATTTAACATGGCTAAATGGATTATAAATGGATTCATATTCAATCTAAAGAAAGGAAAAAGGAATAAGTATTTGATGTATCCAAGATTCCTTCAGTGATCATCAATGAATATCATCCAGATCTATATGTACATGGAGTAGAAGGTGATAGACTTGAACTTGAGCACATGTCAGAGATTACGAATAAGAGATTAGCTGTTATTATTGGAGCTCCAAATGTTCCTTTATTTGATTATATGAGGAATGTTGAAATGGATGAGGTTGATATTCATCAACAACTTTTTCATTTGACTAAGGAGGAACCAGTTGACCCAAATGACTTAATTGAGGATGTAGTTGAAGAGATCATTGAAAAAGAAGAGAATGATGAAGATGATGATGAAAGTGATCATGATGATGAAGCTGATGAAAGTTCATCAAGTAATAGTGATGATGATGGTGCTGATGGTGCTGATAGTGCAACAGAGGCACATCAAGCAGATAGTAGTGAAGCTACTGAGTCTGATCATGCTGCTGAGGCACATGATGTTGGTGAAGAAACTACTGAAGAAATGACTCATGATGAACCAATAACTGAAGCTCAAGGTGCTGATGAAGCAGAGGCTAATGTGCAAAATCAAATATTTGATTTTGATTTCATGGAAGCTATGTTGCCTGAGCCTGTCTTTCAAGGCACAACTCCTATTGAATCTGAAAACATTCTAGTTGTTACAGCATACAATGTGTCTGTACAGACTCATGATATCATTGATGTTGATGAGCTGGAATAGCTAAAAGAAATCAACATGACTCAAGAAAAAGAAATAGTTGAGTTGAAAGAAGAAAATTTAAAGCTTAAAGAAGTTACTAAAATGAAGGATGCTGGGATGATTACTATGGTGAAAGATAAAAATAAAATCATGAAGACTTTTGATGAGATAACTAAGAGGACAAGGATTTTAAAACCTCAAGAGATCTGGTCAATGGCTCAAAAGAAAAATGTGTATGAGAGAAGGAAAGAGCTTATGAAGATGTTTCCTGAGTCAGAGAAACAAGCTTACAAAGTTTCTCTTGATCAGAAAAAACTATTCAACAAAGCTAGATTGACTAGACTCTTGGTGAGAAATGTATTGCAAAAAGAACAATCAATCTCTGAGCTGCTAAATGCTATGATTGCTCCTGATTCTACAAACTAAGCTAAGATTGTTGCATGGAAGTATGATAAGATATTTGATGCCTTCCTGATTAAACGAGTAAATGCAGTGTGTGATGTATATCACTTTTACTCGAGCATTATCA
>BJCO01653589.1:0-15633 GCA_018326465.1 Flaveria floridana | reverse complement strand
ATGATCACCAAACAATACTGTTTCTTTCCAATACTCATAACATGAGTTGGTCCAAACAGGTCCATATGAATTAACTTCAATGGAGAATCGTTTGTGTTCACTAGTTTGGCTTGTGGGAAGATTTATATTGTTTTCCTTTGAGACACGCTGAACAGTGATCAATAAAGTGAAATTCTTTTTGGGGCAAACCGATGACATGATTTCCCTTGACCAATCTATTCATGTTTTTGAAATTTGTGTGTCCCAAACGTCTGTGCCAAAGCTGTGACTCATCAAAAGATGCTTTTTATAGAAGACATGCTTCTTCTTTTGGTAAAGCAGAATTGAGGTTTAAGACATAGGTGTTATTTTTCCTCAGGGTCTTCAAGACAACTAATTCTTCAGGAATTTGGAATCCTGTTTTCAAAATGTAGCAATGAGTGTCAGTGAAGTGAGTTGAATATTTCTTGTCACAGATCTGAGACACGCTGAGCAGATTGAAATTTAGTTGTTCACAGTAGTTCACTCTATCAAAGCTCAACATTCCATTTGTCATAGATCCTTCACCAGTAATTCTACCACCTTGTGAATCTCCACCAAATGCCACAGTAGTTCCTTGAATATGCTTGAAGTCATGAAGGAGGGAACGATCTCCAGTCATGCGTTGGGAGCACCCACTGTCCACATACCATAAACTATTGGACCTGTATGAGTGACCCTACAACCACAAAAAGAACTAATTAGAGTGTGGAACCCAAGCCATGATGGTCTTGGGTTTCCTATTCCTATCCATGATAGTAACTTTTTGGTACTTTCCTCTAAACTGTGACTTAGGGAATGTGGTTAATTTCTGTTTATATCTTGGTTGTTTCATCACATCCACATCAACTGAAGAGTCAGAAGAGTATTCAAACCATTGATCCCTATTTCTCTTCAAAAGTTGAACGTGTTTTTTATTGTCAAACTTATTTTTTGAATTATGAAAAGGATGAGTTTGTCTAAACTTATGTTTTATATTTCTTTGAACTCTCTTTAACTCTTTCAGATTACTCAAATCATCATCAGACCTAAAGTCTTGAACAGTTTATTGTGAAAATGACTGTTGATTTTGGGTTTTGCAGATGTGATTAGTGAAATGGGCTTGTTTTGAGGAATTCTCAGTCCCTTTTGTTTGAAGAAACAATCATATGTGTTGTCGTTGGTCATATCACAAACAAAATAATATCTGTTAAAGTAACAATATTTGGTGGAGTAATTGTTCATGTCACAGGTTAAGCAATATTGATTGAAATAGCACTTATCTGTTCTGTGATTTGACATTTCACACACGTCATAATACATGTGTTTGTTTCTAGACACTAATCCTGGTATTGATGCCTAAGTAACTTTACCAGTTTTGGACTGAGCCTCAATCTTTGATTTTGGTGAGGAATGACTATTGGTGCTTTTACTAGTTTGTTTCATAACACTACTAGTTTTGATTCTCTTAGATTGATTTTGCTTTCTTAAGCTTTGCATATCCTCTTTTTCTTGTTGATTTACATGATCTTTATTAAAAATATCAAAACAAACTCCTTGCTTTGGTTTTGATGATTGAGGATCTAATTTGATCTTTGATTTTGAAACCAATGCGATTTTACTTTGGATTTTTGGTGAAATGTTATCTGATTTGATTGGATTCTTTGGAGATTTGATCTCACAATCAGATCCGGTTTCAGCAGATGGTGTCACAGAATCATCAGTTATCTTCTTTTCTTTGGCATTTGCAGGAACAAATTTTACAAAAGGCACTATGGATTTGACAGGATTTGTTGGTTTAATGACATTCACTGTCTTATCTGAGTACTCTTTGATTTTGATGGGATGACCTAACTTAATTTTCTCCTCATTTGTCTCAATGTAAACACTTGGTTTATATTGAGGATTATTGATTTGAGTTACTATTAACTTAGGTTCAATAGTTTTAGGTTCAATTTTATCAAACAGAGTGACAGACTCAGGTATGACAGTGTAATTGTCATTATATGGTAGGGGACATGAATTGTATCCAATCCCAGTCATACCATTGTGCTCCTTTTGTGAATCAAGCATCTCTTGCAGCTTAGCGGAAGACAGTTGAAACTTTTCAAGTTTCACTTCAGTAACCGATTGCTCAGCTTTGGATTGGGCTAGCTTTTCAGTTAATTTTTCAATTTCAGCTGCAAGAGTGTACTTTTCTCCATGCAGTTTTTCTATATCGGAGATGAGAGATTTGATTTTTATTTCAAAACATTTGATTTCTCTTCTATACATCTCAGATTTTACTTTTTCTTCTTTGATTTTAGCTACCAATTTGTGATTATGCTCATGATAACCGTGTAATTCTGCAATACATTTATCACTACAAAGATTAGATTTTACCTTAGATGGCATTGGAGTTGGGCCATCGTTAATGTGAGCCATGAGGGCATGAATTTGAAATTGAGGCTTCACTTCCTCAGCATATAAGCTCCAGTTACATACTCCATCTTGTCTGATAACAAGAGCATTTGAAGTAGATTGGTTGGTTCCATGAGCTTGATTTGCCAGTTGTGGCTGACTCAAGTACGGATGTTGATGTTATTGTTGGTGATGATACTGCTGCTGTTGATGATTGTTGGACTGATAGTTTGGGTTTGGTGATGAGGTTGATTGACCATGAGAATTCCTTTGAAAGCTATTGTTGTTTCTTCTAGGAGCATTACATTCTTTTGAGAAATGGCCAGTCATACCACAATTGAAGCATTTGACCTTGGGTTTGTCATATCCAAGTTTTGTATTTTCATTCAAACTAAGCTTTCACCCTTTTATGAAGAACTTCTTGGCTCTCATTGCTATCATAGCCATTTGCCATTGTAGATCCATTTCTTCCACATCATCTGGATCCATTTCTTCTAAGTCTTCTTGGATCAGGTGGGTAGAAGTGAGTCTTCCTCCCATGTACGCTTCAAAGCTTGCAATAAAGGCATTGTAAGTAGCCTTTTGCTCTTTAGACCTTTGGTCTTCAGACAGACCTGTGGGAATAACAGGGAAACCGGTTGGTTGAGGTGATGTTGATGGGTTGTTTGTTGATGGAGCAACAATGAAGCCAGTTGTCTTCACTTGATCTCTTGAGGAGAGAAAACCATCATCTTCAGTAATGAAGGCATTTTCCACTGAGTGAGTGTCTGATGGAAATTTATATGCTTCAACAACTCTAGGTCCACCAGGGTTCCTGCTCCTTTCATCAAGTTCAAGAGCTTCAATTTTGGCAATCATTATGTGCAAGGTGGTACTCTCTAGATCAAGAGTGTTTTTCAGCATGGTAACATTTTGTTTCTAGCTTTCAGGAAGGCTGTGAAGCATCTTTTTCTTCAACTCTTTGTCTTTATATGTAACCCCCATAATCTCTAAATCATTCACCAACTGCATAAATCTATGCAAGTGTTTTGAGACTGACTCCCCCTTAGAGTGATGAAAGGTTTCATATTGGTTAACAAGTTTATCCTTGTTAATTTCAGCTACTTCACTACTTCCTTAACACATAATCAGAAGTGCATCCCACACAGCTTTAGCTGTTCCATACTTCTCAAGCCTTTTCAGCGCATCCATTTTCAATGCTTGAGTTAGAATGGAATAGGCTTGTAGATCAATTTTTATCTTTTTGTAGTCATCATCATAAAGAGTAAGATCCTCTATGGGTACTCTTGAGGTTTTGTATAGAGTAGCTTGATCAGCAAAGAGTGTTACTAGAATTTTTTATGTGTGGCCCTTTACATATGGAAATCCAATATTCCGGATCTACACCTGTAATGTAATTCATAATCCTAATCTTCCGTTGCTTATACTCAGATTTGTGTTTAAGCATAGGAGGTTTAGGTGTATGACCAAGTTCAGATAAATTATGTGAATCCATTTTAACAAGCTATTTTTTAATGTATTGAAGTACAGATTAGATTGATTCTTAAGTCCACCTAGTCTAGTAAGTCCAAAACAGGCTTATATAATCAATCTGCTGAGTGTAGAGAAAAAAATTGTTAGAACTTGTTAAGTTTCTGATTATGTTTCTGGTATGATTTTATGTTAAAGTAACTATTCATAGATTTGTTTTTAGAGGTTCATTATGGATGAACAGTGACTATTGAAGTATTTCAGCAAATCTTCAACTTGTATACGGAATAGAGATAGTCGAACACTCTACCAGCAACTCAATCACCAGATCAATCGAGTTCAGTTTAGATCTGTGCAGATCTGAAGAAGAACCGAGAGCCAAAGCTCTGATACCAATTTACTGGGTTGTTAGAATGATATTCTCTATTGTTGTGAAACAACAAGGACCGAATATGATGATTGAGTCAGTGATTATATGGCGGAATCATACAATCATAGAATATTGAATGCAAGAAATACTCATAAATACACTTTGTATTGATTAAGATGAACAATTAGAATAAATGCTAGGGTTTGAGCACTATACAGTAACAGAACAACTTGTGGCCAAAAGACTGATTCTGATTGTCTAACGTTAGTCTAAAGTCTAAAAGTCACGTCACATACGAGGTTGTCTATTCTATTTATAGGCTGACAAGAAGCCTTTACAAAAGACTAAATTATCCCTATACATAATCTAGACTAAGTACAAAAGGTCTTTATCAGCATTTGTTTTTTTTCATCCGCATTAACTAATGCGGATGTGTTGATCTTCATCAACATTAGTTTTTCTTCTTATCGCATTAGTGTTTGGTCATCAGCATTGAAAAAATGTGGATGAACAAACACTTAGCGCATTTGTTGCTGAGCATCCGCATTAGTTAATGCGGATGTTTAATTCCTTTGTCAGCATTTGTTCGGCTGTCCACATTTGTTAATGCGAAAGAACAAATACTTGTCAGCATTTGTTCTTTGGTCATCCGCATGTACAAATGCAGATAGCCGACACTTGGTCTTCTTTTGTTGATGCAGATTCTTCATCCGCATTGGTTCTTGGACTTAGGGAGATTTTAGCAGAACAACCATCATCCACTACTTGAATTGGCATGTATGATCCTTTCAGTGTCCAACATAATTAACCTAATTTCTATTGCTGTGACCTGGTATTCACAGCCGAGGCGTTCATTTACATAGTCAGCTTCGGTTGCGAACTTCATACACTTAGTAACTGGTTAAGTAGACTAGCTATATACTAATATTACTTTGTTTACTATACCTGTTTACTTTATGTTTTGATTATCAAAACCTGCGAACTCACTAACCTTTTGTTGACACTTAGCATGTTCTTTCAGGTTCTTAAGGTGGACACGTTAGGATCATCTCATTTTGCATTTCATCATCGTCTGGTCAACAAAACTTATTTACATTTGCTATTCATTTAGTATTTGGTTTTGCGCATGTCGCGCCGTTTGAATTATGAACTGATACGCTTCCACATTTACTATTATGTTTTCTTAGTTAACTCTAATTTGGAAAGTTTTATCATTAATGAGTAATTATGTTTTTATGAACATTGTTTTGTTTTGTGTAACGAACGGCTAAGATCCTAGTATGTCACGCGCCTAACGGTATTACCCGGTTTGTGGAAATTGAGGGTGTGACAGATTGATATCAGAGCCAATAGTTATAGCAAACTAAAATAAATTTGCATCTTATTTGCATTACATTTAGACTATAGCCTGATGCCTTAGTTACACACACGTAGATTATTAAGTTATACATGCTTGGGATTTGCTTGCTGTGAGCGTTTGGCTACAGGAATGATGTATTCATCTCTTCTTTCTATGTTTACGGGAAAAAGGCAACTTCATCCTGATTCTCGCTGTTACCTCCTATTTCTCTGCACAAGTGGCTTCGAATTACTATGAGTCACTAGAAGGTTAATTATAATTTACCGTTTACCTTACCTTTTATATCATACCTCTCGGAATTGGATACAATACCATTGGTACCTAACTTTGATGTTTCATTGGGAGCATGTTCTACCTCCTGTCAAATGCGTTTTGCGAATGAGAGCTGTACCTATCAAACTTTCTTTAACTACCTTACCACTTCCCTGCCTTGTGGAGCAGGAAATAGCTATGCTGGCGGCTACCATAGGCATTAAAAGACAACTTATCAAAGTTTACTTATGATAAAGCTATTTAACCATCTGACTTGAGCATATCGATAGTTTCTTGCCCTAGTGAATATTCCCTCAATGGATTCTTTCATACAACCTTGATTAATCAAGCCTTGGTTTAATAACTATATCTATGATACCACTATCATGGATAACACTTTGCACTTGACAAGGTATGTTAGTTCAGAAGGGAGGAACCAAGGGTGACCATGCAAAACAAATTACCATCACGGGTGCGCACGTAATTATAATTTGTCATGCATGAGAAGTCTGGCGAACTCTGTGAGGTGATAATGTCATAGTCAGTACAAATTTTTATTTCTATACTTTGAGGACACGAAAGTCTCAATCAGATTAAACTTCGCTAATGATATGGAAGTAATGCTCCATCTCTATTCGTATGAAAGTTTTCATCTATCTAGAGCCTTAATAGGATTTGTACTATGACAATAGTTCCAGTCCTTATGAGACATTGCTCGTTCTAGCATTTTAGTTATCGTGCAATACTATTTAGTTAATATGTGGGTAATCTTCATAAAAGTTACATCATATTAGTAATACTCTATGCGCATGTATTCTTTATTCATTAGGTTAATCTTAAGACTTAGAGTCTTGACCGTTTAAATGTTCTAACATTCATTTCATTTGATATTTTTCATGTTAAGCGTAAGTAACTTTCGGTTGTCCCTCGGTGGTAGGATTGAAATTGGATTTTCCTGGTTGAATGTGTTTGACGTAAGGTCAGTTAGCAAAGTGTCTTACGATGACCCTGACTGTTACATCTCTGCATTTACAATATAAGCAACAAGTGCAGCTACCATCACCATGGGTTGTGCAATAAGAACAATTGAGAGTGCTGTGAGGAAATTTGGCCATACCTTCAACAACCGTCATGTGAACATCCCAGGCTAAGTCACTCAGCCACACGAAGCATAAAGAGATGTTATGAGTGTGGACAATACGTGTATTTCAATAGAAACTGTCTAAGGCTCAAGAAGATAGGAAATCGCTAGAAACGGTAGTTCTACTTCAGCATTATCTCATTCGAATGCTGATAGAAGTTTCATACCTGGTAACTTGAGTAGACTGCTAGAGGTAGTTCTTACTAGTTTAAGTTCCAAAACCTACCATAAAATTTACCGATGGTAGAACTATGACCGCCCCCCATATGCTTGGAAGTTGTAATCTAGGGTTGCCTACACATTCATTCATTATAAGTCTGATTCCGATTACCCATGGTAGCTTCGATGTCGGAGTCAAAATGGATTGGTTGTCTAAAAACGAAACAGAGATCATTTGTGGAAACAAACTGATTAAGTTACCTCTTCCTAGTGATGGAATACTTAAGGTAGAAGATGACAGGGTTAGTGCTGTAACAACCCCTCCTCGACCCCAAGATGATTCAAGGACTTATGCAAAATATTTAAGTGGACCTTTTTCTAAGTCATGCGCCTGAACAATGCCCATGTGCCTGGACAGTGCCCATGCGCCTGGACAGTGCCCATGCGGCTAACTCTTGGGCGTTTCAGTAGTGCGCATGCGTCCAAACAGTTGTCATGCACCTAAATAGTTGTCATGCGCCTAAATAATTGTCATGCGACTAAGTCCCAGACGTCCAAACAGTTGTCATACGCCCAAACAGTGGTAATGCGCCTAGAATTTTTCTTATATAATTGTGTATATAATCGACTTCTGATTATTTTCCATACTTATTGTACATCAAATATTGGTAATTACCATGTAAAGGCTTATTTTCATATGGAAACTACCTTTTGTATGATTATTGAGACAATTATATTAAATCCGACACTTAGACATTTTCTGATGGGGATTATACACCCATGCACATCCGCAGATTAACAACAACATAATAATAATAATAGACAACATAACAAAACAAATAAAATACATTATTCTACATGGCCGCCCATAAACCACCAACCAAATACAATCTGCGAAATCCTAAAAACCACCCCAACCCTCCACCCTCCTCTTTTCTTTTCTTTTTCCATACATGCAAATCCTTTCACTTCATCCTTTCATATCTCTCTCTTTCTCTCGGTTCTTCTCTAAAGCGAGAAAACACACACATACTATTCTCTCATTTCCCTAGCAAGAACAAGAAGTTCCAGCCGTGTTCGAAGATCTTGTGCTCGTTTCTAACCTTCTAAACCCTCTCATACGTAAGTAACATGAACTACTATTGATTAAATCTTAATAAACTCATCCTTATCTTATTGTAAACACTATTTTCATTGTTCTAACAGAAGGTTCTCTGCTCACAACTCGTGTTTGTGGAACTCTAACATCACACAAGGTACTCTTCCTTGTAAACCCATAAGCCTAAGGGTCGATATGCAAGGATTTTACCTTGTAACCCTTATTTTATGCGTTCTAGCAACATCTAACCGTATGTTTTTATAACTGAAGCTTGTAATCTGCCTAAAACAGCAAAACTAACATACAAATATGTTGTGTTTCAGGTTACAAATGATATAATGATGAATAGAATGTAAACATGATAGTTTACACTAGTGTAAATGGTGTAAAACACTCAATTGTGGATATGTTATGTAAAACTGAGGACTAAGATTAAAATTTCAGAAAGCTTGAGACTTAGAATGCCTGAAAAATATGAGTTTGTTGGCTGGGAAATTTAGTAAGAGATGGTATGGCTATGATACTCTAGTTCGGTGGACCCAAATATGGAAATAATCAAAGAAAACGTGCCATAACATGAAAAACTTAGAACCTAAGTATTTTCAGGCCTTAGAATAATTATTCTAATAATAGAAATCAAAGTTGGTGAATTTTTGAATTAATATGTAATTTCTACGAATTTATTTAACAAAAGTAAACGTAATCGATAACTAGAAACTTGTGATTTAAACATCACCAAGTAGGATTTGAGATTTTGGGGTTCTAATAGGCTCAAATAGGCTATAAAAAGCTTAAGAAAATATTAGGGGTCAAAATTGTAAAGAGACAAACTTTGGGGTAGAAAATGTAAATTTTAAAACTTGAAGGGCCAAAGTGTAAATTCTGCATTTTAATGAAATTTCAGCAACCTCATAACCAGAAACTAGTATTTAACATATTAACATGTTAATGAATTTGCAAGAACCATAGAACTCGACATATACGTGTTGAAACCCTAACTTTCCTAAAAAGAAAACTTTTGACGCAAACCTCTAAGAAACAAAGTCACATACGCCCTCACAATAAAATGACACTTAATTACCCTTCCAATACTCTAAGAATTCATAGTTTATTACTTGAATCATGATTATATGGTGCTAGGACTTGAAACTATTTGTGATTGTGGAACCTGACTGATACTAAGGTGAGCTCTCGTGTCCCCTTTTTATTATTGTTTTGCGGTGAAACATGCTCTGCTGAACAGAAACTTTTTTTCTGTGATAAGTTATGATGCTTATGTTGTGGATATTGTTGATACCTGCTGATACTTGAATCAAAATCATTAATTCTTTTGTGAAACTCTTGTTTTATATGGGTAGATCTACTTGGGGAATCCCCCACACACAGTGCCTTCAGTGTAGGAAGGGTACCCCACTGATATCCTGAGGGATCGTTTGTGGCATGTGACAGGTTTTTTAAGATAATATGGTGAACCATCCGACAGGTATGGTGCACTGTTTTGAGGCTCAGTTCTCCCTTCCGGGTTAACCGGTACAATACAACTTTAGAAGAGGGTAGCCTGGACTGAGTGCAGGGTTGATTGTCACCCCACAATAGTGATATTTGATACTAAAACCTTAAATTGTGGATTCTAAAAGTCCTTTTTGTTTTTGAACATTAAGCACTTGAACTCACCAAATTTTTGGTTGACACAAAAAACTTTTTGAGCATGTTTCCGGTAATCCTTGAAAGATGTCTTGCTGGACTCGGGAGGCTATGGGATGACCTAGTACCTTGACCTCATGGCATTAAATCATTTAGACTTAAACTTTTGAATAATTTGTACTGAATGATATTTCAAATTTTGTAATTTTGATGATTAAAAAAATTGATGTAACCGGGCTAAGCTGTTTAGTCCCGGATTTTATTTAAGTTAATGTAATGTCATGTGATTTCTCTACTTGTGTGCTCTTATGATGGTTTGTTTCCGCTGCCATACTTATTGCTAGTCGATGACGTCCGACCCTCCTTGGGCCTAAGGTGTGACAGATTGGTATCGGAGCCACAGGTTGTAGAGAAGTTAGGGATACCTTAGTAGACCCTAGGCTACAACCCTGATACCTTAGGACTTTCCTTGCTTGGGTGAATGTTGGTGTAAGCAGGATGGATAAATTGATGATTACACTTGATTAACGTAATCATGAATTTATCGGACAGGTAAATTCCAACACAAAACCTAAGTGTGACCTTTGGAGTAGATAACTTAAGGAACTCATTTAACACGATCAAAAACTGAATTTTAATTGAACTTTCATGTCTGTTACTGCTCGATGATACTACTGCTCCTTGACACTACAGCCTATCGATACTACTACTAACTGATACTACTGCTATATGATACTACTGCCATCACTATTATTACTAGTACTATTACTATGATCATGAGCTATAAGAAACAAAATTACTCATGACAATTTTTACAAGATAACCAGACTATGGCTGATAGTGGAAAAGCACCTGCATGCCCTGTTGATGACACTGCTCCATTTAGGACCCTTAGGAGGATGAAGCCCCAGACTGAGAATGAGGCATACTTGCAGAGGTGCGGACACCCAGGCTGGGTATCTGCGACCTCTGACGACACTGAGCCGTCTGAAGACTCATCCTCGACATCACCGGCTAGGAGTCGAACATGCTCTAACTCACCACGTGTCGTAGTTCCTACCCACTCAACTATTCCATCCATTAGGAATAGGGGTGCCCGAGTTGTCACTCACCTAGGAAGAGTGCTAGACCAGGAGATTTTGTTTCTATTAGGATGCCTCCTCCTCCACCTCCTCATGCAAGGTCCCCATCACCAGCACGTTCTATGCTTGCCCCACCTAGACGTCTACCTCACGATGAGTACTGGATGCCACCAAGGCATAGTATGTATGACGGCTCTAGCATACTCGATGGAGATCAGTACTGACAGTCTAGCCGTTAGGCTAGTGACTTCGGACCATGAGGCCCTACTTTGAGTGAGATACTAAAGACCGTCCAGCGTCATGAGCTGACCTTATATTACGCCACGCGGACCTCTCATTCCGCCCAATTTCAGGCGATGATGGCGTCTCATAGTGTTTAGCGCCTGGAGCAGGAGCAGAAGAAGAAAAGCTCAGGATGGTTCGGATGGTTGAAGAGGAAGTGGCAGGGGTGATGTGGTTGATATTTGAATGCATGGTAGTAGGCTACGAAACTATCTAAGAAACTATTTATCTATTTATTTCAGAAACTATTTCTATTTATGGGGGTGATGACACCTTCCAATTTGTGAAACAATGACACTTATTATTATTATGTATGGTTGACTCTATGTTTGATTTATCCATGAAACTATTAATTGTTGATGCTAACTTTTACAGGGTGGGTTATTTTGAAATGTGCTAATCCTTGTGTTGTGTGATTGGTAGTTACTCATAAGTAGTTATCTCCATATACTTTGAATGAAACGTAAGTGTGTGATTGTTGTGTATAATGGAATTTATGAGATACAATGGAATACTTGAAACAAAATGTATGAGATGCTAAACAAATTTATCTATGACACTATTAGAATGCCACCAAGACGAGGAACTCATGCTGGAAGAAGTGGTGCTACCCGAGGTAGGAACCAACCACCTGCTCCACCAGAAGCACCACTTGGGGGGAATGCCAACCAAGTGAATGATGAGAGGATGCCAACTTGGTGGCATAGCAGATTACTAATGTGATCACAACGATAATTGCCCAGATCAACGTAGATCGAAACACCCCGGGGACTAATGGACCCAATAACGATGAAGGCAACCATGAGGAAGCCGAAGCTATAAGAAATGGGTGCTCCTACAAAACATTTATGGCCTGCAAGCCAAAGGACTTCTGTGGCACCGAGGGTGCAATTGAAACTTATTGGTGGCTGGATGAAATCGAAGCCGTGTTGGACATCAGCGAATGCAAGCTTGAGAATATGGTGAGATTTGCTTCCCAATCACTCAAGGGACCAGCACTAGAGTGGTGGAAAACCATCGTTTAGCCTCGAGGCAGGAATGCTGTCGGCAGGATGAATTGGTCTGAGTTTAGAATCAACAAGTACTACCCGATCAACCAACTAGAGAAACTGGAGGCCGAATTTCTGAGTTTGGAGATGAAAGGCCCAAACTACACTGAATACATCAACCTATTCCTGGTATTGTCTTGACTGGTACCACACTTGGTGATGCCAGAATCCAAGGGTGTAGCCCGCTTCATCTAGGGATTGCACCCTAGGATTAGAGGCATGGTTCGGCCTTCTAGGCCTGCTACCATACAAGCTATAATCGACTTTACCAGTAGTCTGACCGATGACCTAGTTAGAGCTGGTTGGACTGAGCATAGGAGGACAGAGGATAAGAAGAAGGCTATGGAAGAGAAAAGGAAGTGGGTTGATGCTAGGAAGGTGGTCGGCAGAAGTAGCAGTTCAAGTAAGAGATATGGTGAAGAAGCAAGACGAAACGACTAGGGTGGAAAGGCTAGGAGGTTGTATCTGGGCACAAGCCCCTTCTGCAGCAAATGCAAGCTTCATCATCAACGGGTTGTGCAACCGCATTCCTTGTTTTCGGTGCAAGAGACCTGGTCATCTGATTAAAGACTACACTTATGAGCCTGGAAGGCAATGCTATGAGTGCGGAGATCCAGGGCATATGAGGAACAAATGCCCCAAGCTAGCAAGAGACAAAGATATCCGACCCAACAAGCCCAAGGGAAGAGCGTTCGTGATGGATCCGAACGGTGCTCGTAAAGAGCCTGACATGGTGAACGGTATGTTTCTTATAAACGATCATGCTGCTACCATTCTATCTGATACAGAAGCAACTGCTAGTTTTATTTCTACTACCTTTATGTCTTTGATTGATTTGACTGGCTATACCTTAACCGAAACATTCATAATAGAACTAGCTGACGGTAATATAATAGAAACTAATGAAATCATCAAAGATTGCACGTTTGTCCTAGAGGGTAATTCCTTTGATATAGATTTAATACCTATTAAATTAGGAGGTTTTGATGTAGTGGTGGGAATAGATTGGCTGGCTAAAAATAGGGCTGAAATCGGGTGTGATGAGCGTTTGCTTAAGATACCAATAGCCAGGGGGAAGATGTTAGTAGTCCATGGAGAGAGAAACCACAAACTATGCCCCATGATATCCTATTTGAAAGCAACTAAAAGCCTCAAGAAAGGACACACAACGCTTATAATTTATGTGATGAAGGTCAAAGAGGAAAAGAAGATTGAAGGCATACCTATGGTGTCTGAGTACTTGGAGGTATTTCTCGAAGACTTACCAGGACTCCCTCCGACCCGACAAGTCGAATTCCAGATTGATTTAGCACCTGGCGCCGCACCGGTGGCCAAAGCACCTTACCGACTCGCTTTACCCTGAAATGAAGGAGCTGATGCTACAAATCCAATAATTGCTTGAAAAGGGGTTCATACAACCCAGCGTCTCGCCATGTGGTGCTCCGGTACTATTTGTTAAGAAGAAGGATGGAACACTACAAATGTGTATCGATTATTGGGAACTGAACAAGCTTACTGTAAAGAACCGATACCCTCTTCCCAGAATTGACAACCTATTCGATCAATTGCAGGGAGCTAGCAATTTCTCTAAGATAGACTTGCGATCGGGGTATCACCAACAAAAAATAAAGGAAGAAGACATTCCTAAAAAGCTTTCAGAACCAAGTATGGACACTATGAGTACCTGGTCATGCCTTTCAGATTGACTAACGCACCCGCAGCGTTCATGGATCACATGAACCGTGTGTGCCGCCCATACCTAGACAAATTTGTGATCGTATTTATTGATAATATCTTGATCTACTCTTGGAGTAAAGAGGAACATGCGAAGCATCTCCGATTAATCCTTGAACTACTCAAGAATGAATAACTATATGCAAAATTCTCCAAATGCGAGTTTTGGATGCGTGAAATTCAGTTTCTTGGTCACATAGTGAATAAGGATGGAATCCAGGTAGATCCATCAAAAATAGAGGCTATTAAAAACTGGAAAGTCCCAGAAACTCCTATCGAGATCAGACAATTTCTTGGTTTGGCTGGCTATTATAGAAGGTTTATTAAAGACTTCTCACAAACAGTACAACCATTAACTGCTTTGACCAAAAAGGTTACAACCTATGAGTGGGGAAAGAAACAAGATGAAGCATTTAACCTATTATAGGAAAAACTCTGTAGCGCACCTATCCTTACCCTACCAGAGGGAACTGAGGACTTCGTAGTCTATTGAGACGCCTAGCGTCAAGGTTTTGGTTTCGTATTAATGCACTGGGAAAAAGTGATCGCATACGCGTCTAGATTGCTGAACAAACATGAAAGAAATTACACGACACACGATCTGGTACTAAGTGTGTCATCTATACCGACCACAAAAGCCTGCAGCACATCCTCAATCAGAAAATGCTAAATATGTGCCAAACAAGATGGGTAGAGTTACTAAGTGATTACGAATGTGAGATCCGCTACCATCCTGGCAAGGCAAATGTAGTGGCTGATGCTTTGAGTAGAAAAGAATGAGAGAAACCTCTTCGTGTTCGTGCTCTAAGGATGAGCGTGTACACTAACCTTATTGCTAGGTTGAAAGAAGCACAAATGGAAGCTCTTAAGGAGAATAACCTGACTGGGGATTTGTTGGTACACATGTCCCTAGTTCTAGTTCTAGTGTGCTTAAATGTAAATGATTTTCATTTTGTTACATTGATGTAATGTTTTGATATATGTAATGAAAACTCTTTGTTGAATGATTATTGGTTGTTGAAAGTTATATCTATTTATATTTCTATTTATTACAAGCTTTCATGAACATGTTATATGGGTTTACAGTTGTTAGACAGAGTTCTGTATCACTAACGATTCAGGATTGTGTTTAACTAAGGCTTATGATCCAGTCGCACGACTGGACCATGCAAATGGGCCAGTCGCACGATCGAACCATGTGATTGAGCCAAACGCATGATTGAGTCATAAGACTAACTCAGTCGTACGAATGAAGCAATCATGTGGGTCAGTCGTACGTATGAATGGATCGTAAGACTCAGTCGCACGATTGAGCCATAACAAATGGCTCAGTCGTACGAATGAAGACTGTAAGATATAAATACCACTTAATTCGTGTAAAAACAAAACACTTCGAGAATTCACAACCCTAGCCGTCCCAGAGCGTCCAAGTCGTCCCTTCCAACTTCATAGAGCGATTCTGATCATTGCTAATCTATTCTTAACGTTTTCTAATCGTTAGTGTTGATCGGATTAACGTTCTCCCTGATTGGATCGCCAATCAAATAGGATTCCGCACTATTTGATTTGGTTTCACGTAGTTTCGGTTAGTACC
>BJCO01653466.1:0-22749 GCA_018326465.1 Flaveria floridana | reverse complement strand
GAACCAGAACTCTTGGTAGAAGAGTTGAGGTTGATGTCTTCAGTCTTAACCATGTCAAACCCTGTAGAGATAAAGACTTGTTTCTGCTTAGAGTTAAAAGTGGCCTTGATCTCTTGAGCCCTCTTAGCCTTTCTCTTGCTCTTTCTGATCAAGTTCTTCCTCATAGACTTGGTTATCACAGGCCTCCTGCTCTCCTCAGAAGGATAGTGACCCTTCTTAGAGTCCTCCTCTTCACTCTTCTCAGAGGAATTCATCACTATCACTTCTTCATCCTATTGACTCAAGGGGTCTATGAGAGGAAGCTCATCTTCACAAGTTCCACACCTAGGTGATCTTTCAGACAAGATTGTATGTGGAGGAGCTATCTCACTAGATCCCAGTCCCTACTTGTTTTGATAACAAACTTTTGCATGAAAGGATGAGGATATGATGTTCTTGAAGGTCTCTTCTTCAAGAACATATTTTTCTGCCCTGGCTTTGCTGATCACAAGCTTAGCCTGACATTCAGTTAACTTGGTTATGAGATCCTTGATCTGAGTCCTATAATTTGTATGCTCATGTTTTAGGACTGAAATGGTTTTCTCTAAGTCCTCTATCTTTAACTTATAATCATTTTCAGCCTTTCTAAAATCAAATTTCAAGATGTTTATGGACTCAAGATCAGATCTCATTTCTATGTTATAGGACCTGTATCTGTTGACTTTAGCAATACATTCAGGAGTACATAGATGTTCCAATACCTTGGTTTCATTATGGTCAGCCATTAATGCTTGGTTTGGAGATGCATCTTCCACCTGAAAGCTCCAGTCAAAGCCTCATTCTTCAACAACAACTGTAGCTTGCTGCTTTGGCTTCTCATTCTTGGTAGCTTTATCAGTGAGTTTGGTCTGAATCATGCTTGTCTACCATTTGTTCTTGGTGCCTTGCATTCCCTAGCAAAGTGACCCAACAAATTACAGTTGTAACACTTAACTTTGCTTTTATCCAACCCAAACTTTCCACTGGCTGTATTGCTAGGAAACTTCCTTCCTGTCCGCTTATAGAACCTCTTGGCTCTGTGAGTGAGAAGAGCATTTGCTGGACTATCTCCATGTACTCCAGATCATATAGATGGATACAGTCCAGGTCTTCAAGGGTGAATAGAAAGCTGCCACAACTTTCATCAGAAGACACAAAGGCTTGAGAAGAACTTGTCTCTTGGAATGGGTTTCCTTGAGTATAGTTCTCCCTTGGTGTCTTTGGGAAGGTGAAGAAAGGACTCTTTTGTGTGATGTCAGGGTAGCATATGAGATGATGTTGGGGTTCTATGTTATCCCTTTCAGTCACATGAAGGGTTGAACCCATTTGATTGCTGGAGTTACCAGATGAACCTTGCATGTTCATCTCCATCTGGTTCCACTGAGAATGCCATACAACTCTGTCAAAGTGAGAGTCTTAAGGTTCTCAGTCTTCTTGTTTGTAACACAATAATGTGTTCAGTTCCTAGGAAGAGAGGACATAAACTTCCTCACAATATCCATATTCTCAAGAGTTACTCCAACATCCACTAGAGTATCCACAATCTCAACTTACTTGAAGTATTGTTGAGTCATGGTCTCACCTGTTTTGAAGGTGAAATTTTCAAACTGCTGCTTCAAGAGATCCTTCTTATTCTCCTTGGATTCAGTGGAACCCTTATACATTAGTTTCAATGCATCCCACAGCTGCTTAGCTGTTTTGCACTTCTTGAAACCTCTGTATATAGAGTTTGGAAGAACAAACTGAAGGGTTGTCATAGCCTTTTGATCAATTTCTACTCTCTTTCTATCTTCATCTGAGTAGTCAGCCACAGCCTTAGGGATCATACCACCTCCAGCAGCAGCTGAAGAGGTGCTGGGTATGTAAGGTCCAGTGATAACAGATTCCTACATTCTTGAGTCTAGACACTTGATAAAGCCTTCCATTCTTTGGCACCAAGTGTCAAAGTCATCAAGAGTGATCAGTGGGGACTTTTTCATGGTTCCAGTTTCCATATCAGCTTTAGAGATAGCTGCCATTTGAAGGGTTAAGTATTTTGTATGTGTGAGGGATCTTAAGATGGTGAAATCTTATATCAAGAGCCTGAAATGCTCTGATACCAATTGCAGGACCATTGAAGGGTATGCACTTACAACACAATAACACAAAGAGAAGAGTGTGCAATAACAATTCAAATGGCGAACTAGGAAAGTCAATTTTGAGAACTAAGAAACACAAGTGTATATGAGACTAAACAAGAACAACACAAATGATTGGTTTTCAAGGTTGATGTATATTGCTTTGTAGTTCCTTACAAGTGTTTTCAAAGTTCTACTTAATAAGATACAAGGACCAGAGATACTTATACTACAACCTACAGCCGGCCATACTTTGAAGGCTAGCTGGATACCTGATCTAGATAACAAAATCAATGTAGAGTCAAAAGGCATATTGCCTTTTGACTAGTGACTATGACATGCCATAGCTCACATCCTATTGTATTACAAAAAGGATAAAGTACATAAAGTGAAAAGTTACAAACTCAAGACCTCAATGTACAGTTACCAAAAGCATGGACCTTTCACCAACTTATGTAAAGTTGGTTTCTTATCAGAGTTGCAGCGGTAAGGGGTCCAACTTTACGTAAAAGGTACATCAGATAAAGCATGTGATCAAAAAGCCTTAGGAAGAAATCTGTCTTTAATAGTTGGCTTCGGAAGACTTTGTCTTTGAAGCTTCGGAAGACTTCATTTTTGGCTTTGGAAGATATTGGTCTTGGCTTCGGAAGATTTCACACTTAGAGTAATTTGTAAGATATTGGTCTTGACTTGGGTTGCATCAGCCTTACAAATAAACCTCACATAATATCATAACTGACTTGGTGAAATTTGGATCGAACATACTGAGATATATACTGAATCATTGTTGAAGAATCATGATAATCACTAGTCAAATTGAAGAACATAATCAAAATACTCAATAAATATTATTTGTATTGATATATCAAATTACCAATTACAAAGCAAAAAATTATGGTTACTGTTGGTCCATATGATCGATTTTTCGTACAAATGAGAGTTTGAATCGTTTAATACCAAAAATAACAACACACACAATGATTAAGATGAACAAGAATAAGCTAAATGTATTCAAATATAACCTATAAAGCAACAATACAACTAAAAGAAGATTAGCTCAATGTATATCAGTGAATAACAGCTTACAAATGACTCTTGCAACACAAATACTTGATTAGGGTTTTTTGCAAGGATGCCAACAATGAGCAAGATCATTTCTATATATAGTACTCTTAGTTTCGCAGACAGTTTCGTTGTCTGCGAAACTGTGCTGCCGAAAGTTTAGTTTCGCCCGACAAAAACAACAGTTTCTCCGAGTAAACTAAACAGCTGACTGTGAGCGAAACTACGGATTCGCTCATAGTTTCGCTGGACTACAAAATATCAAAAACTAAACAAATTAACTTACGAAAGTAAACTAACATTAATCCTATTACATTGAAATATACACATAAACTAAACTAAGGTGAGTCCAACCTATACCTGATCTTCAATACTCCCCCTAGGTTGGATCTCATCGTCTTCTCTGGTCTTGATCTCTTTATTCAGCTCCAGTCTCCCCCGCTCCTACATCTGATTTATCTTTCTCAGCTCCTGCATTGTCCTTCTTGTGAGCTTCAGCAACTGATCCACTCTGGTCGCCTCCTGCTTCATCAGCTCCTTCGGGACGAGCACTAGTTTGTGCAAATTGGTATGCTAAGTCCCAAATCTCCATGTTTAGATCATCATCAGCTCTCACCTTCTCCGCCAGCTCCCTCACCTGGGCTCTCACTCCTCTCACTTTGTTAGCCACCACCATAAATAGTCTTGCCTCTTTCCTCGTCTCCTCCCCTGCTCCTGCTTTTATATGGTTCTCACAAAGAACAAGCAGGTCTTCATCAGAGAATCCAAAAAGCTCCATTAGATCAAAAAGTCCATATTCTATTCCATCCTTCACCCTAATCACCGCTTCTCCCGTATTGTTATCATAAAACCACTTCTTGAATCCTTGTAGTCGTTAGGGGGAGGGATTCGCCAGCCTAACTCTGTGTACAGTATTTGGGGGTTTCACACTCAACACAATCTTTCCCTTGCCCGTCTCCCAATCCTTGTCCTTCTTTGACCTTTTCTGCTCAGCCTTCATAAACCCGAAAGACTCAAAGTTATCGTTCAGTCCATGATTTATCTCCTTCTCTAACAACTTCGCCCTTTCACTTAGATCGGCATTAGGTAGAGGCAAAACTACCAATCTTCTCAGATCCCATCTTGGGATGGTCTTGAAAGCCTTCCTTTTATGCAGATATGTGGTGCCTCCCCCTCTCCTCTTAATCATAAACATCTTGAGGCCGGGGTTGTATTTCCAGCTTATGATCCTTTTATCAACCTCCTTTTTCTTCAACCCTTTCATGTTTTGGAATAGGGCAGTCAGTTCTTCGGGCTCCTTTTCTTTCACAAACCAATCTTCCTTTTCCATCTCTATCACGTCATTCTCATTATTCCCCTTCTAGAACACATAAGTTAGACGTCTTTCATCCACCTCATAGTATTCTTGTTCAGAATCATAGTCTACCAGTTGTTTGTCATCTTCCTCCTCATCTACTAATCCCTTCTCAATTGTCTTCTCAGTAGCTTTAGTCTGTTTTGGCATTCTCTCCTCTCCTGTAAAGTCTTCAAAGTTTATTCCAACATTAACAAACACAGCCTCAATAACCTCCTCTACATGCTCCATATTCTCACTCTTTCTTCTTCTTTCAGAACCTCCTGCTTCTTCTGCTCCTGCACCAGATGTGCCCTCTCCTGCCCTTGAAGAAGTACCCATATTCAGAAATAGGTACTTGGAAGTATCAGTCAAATCATCTAACACATGTTGAGTTAGCTGATTGGGCAGGCCGGCTGCAGCGTTTAGCTCATTCACCTCCTGGAGTAGTCTTTTGATCAGTTTGTTCTGATCTATCAGCATTTTAGTCATACCCTCCATCACTTCATCCTTTTGCTTCTCCCTTATATCCTAATTAATAAGCTTTGTCTTGATCATGCTCCACTCATTGGAGAGAGACATGTTGAGGTTCCTGATCACATCCTCATCTAATCCTGCCCTTCCTTCCGTCTGAGAGGGCTCAATAAAAGTTTGATGTTTGTGTTTGTTTCTCTTCTCAATTTCTCCACCACCAGCCCTCTTCTTAGCCCTCTTCTCCTTTTCAGCCCTAGCCTCAGACACCATCTCGTGAACTTCATCTTCAAATACATAATCCTTTTCCTTTTCATATATCTTCCTCTTCTTTATAGCTTCCGACTGTTTGTGTCACGTCTCCTCAGCATGTTTGTCCTCATACCTGATTACCTTCCTTATATATGCCCAATGTTCTGGAGAGTACATATTTTCCCACAGATGGGTAATCTTCCCACTGAAGTCATGCCTAATTGCACAACAATCAACAAAAATGCGTGTGTTCGTCAACACTAATCTCTTTACCTCTCCATGTCTTGTAATATTAGGAATGAGGTCGTCTATGATCATCTGAAGAAATCGAGGATATAGCAGCCATTTGTCCTTCTTCAGGGCCATTACATTCTCAGCAATGCAAGCAAATATCAAGCTAGCAATATTGGCCTTCTCTCCCCTATAGCATATCACCATGGCCTTAGCCCAATCCAGGTTCAGCCCGTCTGATCCATCTTTATGGTGATCTAAGCACATAATGAAAACATGGGCTATATATCTCCACTCCTTGGAGAGAAAGGACTATTTGATTTCCTTTCTCGTCCCGAAAGGAGGACCCTCATATCCCATCGACCGGAAGGCGTCAAATACTTCCTGATCAGATAATTCAACCTCTTCTCCTGAATCCTCATTAAGCCTCAACACTCTCGATATGACCTCATCAGTGATAATCAGCTCGTTCTCCAATACTATCGCTACAATCCTCTGAGAATCTCCCCTCATGTCATACTTAGTTGTACGCAAGAAGTCTCTGATATGCAAATCATATATAGTGGTGGAGTGTGAGACAGAGTAAGCAATCAGTGATCTCTGCAACCACCGTATACAGTCTCTAAACCCGGCAGCCTTTGGGTAGGTATCATCTAGGATGGCCGTGATGTTGTTCATCTCATCAAACTTGAGACTAGCCATTTAATCTGAAAATCAGATAGAACAAGTTAGCATGATATATTAAAAAATAATATTACGAAAAGATAATAATAATAAAAAAATTAAAATTAACAAAAGGGTAGTTTCGGTAGCCGAAATTGTAGTTTCGCAGAAAGTATTTTAGTTTCGGCAAGAGAAAAAAGGCAATTTCGGCATTAGAAACTAATAGTTTCGGCGAGACAGTGTGGTGTTTCGACCCGTCAAAACTATAGTTTTGGCACAGTGAAACTGAGTTTTGTTTTACGAAACTGTTAAGTTCGCTCGGACAGCATAACTGCACAGTTTCGTAGAATAATCAATAACTTTCGGTCAGTTTCGCTGGACTATTGGTAGTTTCGCAGTAAGAACTGCGAGACAACCAAACGGTCTCAATCAAAATACACCATAATGATTCACAAAAACCTAAATGTAACTATTGTCATGAGTTCAAAACTCACTTGCGAAGAAGAATCAGTGCATGAACAACACAAAACAACAAACACACGCAGATTCGCTAAATAAAACCTCTGAAAACTCTAAACTCTCTCTCTCTCGAAACTGCGAAATTGAGAACGCAGTTTTGGAGAAGGAGTTAAATTGTAAGTAATTTTGTAACGGCATCTTTACTTTCGCAATGAATAATTTCGCAGCAACTTTAGTTTCGCAGCAGCAAAACTATAGTTTCGCCTAGCGAAAGAGTGGGTGAAAGAACAAGGGTGAAAGAGTCAGCGAAGCTACAGTCTCGCCGAGCGACACTACAGGTTCTCCTTGCGAAACTGGCAGTGAAACTATAATTTCGCTGGAAACCCTAAAATTTTAAATTAAATTAAATTAAAAAAATGAATTTTAAGACAAAGTAAATCAAAATCAGAATAGGCATGTAAATCAAAATCCCCACCATAAGGATACCAAAGTCCTAAACGAGAAGATCCTTTAAGATAACGAAAGATTCATTTGACATCCTTTTCATGAGACTCTTTCGGGGCTGATTGGTATCAAGCACAATATCCCACGGCAAAGGTGATGTCAGGGTGACTTGCTGTAAGATACATAAGGGAACCAATCATGGATCTGTAAAGATGAGGATTAATCAGTTTCTCATTCTCATCAGGAGTGAGGCATGTTTGAGCAGTAAAAGGAGTCATCCCAGAAGAAGCCTCATCCATCTTGAATTTCTTCAAAATTTCTTTAATGTACTTTTCTTGATGAATGAGAATTCCCTCTTTCTTTTGTTCAACATGCAACCCGAGGAAAAAGCACATCTCTCCCATCATGCTCATTTCAAATCGACTGTGCATGACTTCCTCAAACTCCCGACATAACTTCGGATTGGTGGAGCCAAAAATAATGTCATCAACATAGACTTGTACGATTAGCATCTCACCATCTACTTCCTTCTTAAATAAAGTCATATCGATGGTCCCACGAGAAAATCCATTGCTTAAGAGATATTGTGTTAAAGTCTCATACCAGATTCGAGGAGCCTGATGAAGATAAAAAAGAGACTTATCAAGCTTGTAGACTTTGTCTGGAAAGTCTGGATCCTCGAAACCAAGTGGTTGACACATATATATCTCTTCGTCAATGTCTCCATAAAGAAATGCACATTTGACATACATCTGATAGACTTTGAATTGCTTGTGGGCTGCATGTGCCAAAAAGATTCCGATGGCTTCAAGACGGGCGACTGGAGCAAAGACTTCAGTGTAGTCAATCCCTTCTTCTTGAGCAAAGCCCTGGACTACCAATCTGGACTTGTTTTTTACCACAATGCCATGATCATCAGGTTTGTTTTTGAACACCCATTTCATGCCAATTAGGCATTTGTTTGGTGGTAGATCGACCAGAGTCCACACCTTGAGTTTCCGAAACTGTTGCAACTCTAATTGCATCGATTCAACCCATCAAGGATCCTAAAGAGCTGCATGAACATTTTTGGGACGATTTGTGATATAAAACAAGAGAATAGATAGACGTTAATTAATCCAGATTGACTCCGCGTCCGAACTCCATTGGTGATGGATCCTATGATGTTATCATGTGGATGATCTTTCAGGTTTTGAAATCTATAGCCATGGGTAGGGTATTTGTGGAAGGTTCGCTAAAGGATTATTGATGGGTAGTTAAAGGTGAAGTGGATAAAGGTGATGATAAAGTAGAGTGAATTGGAGAGATGGGAGATGTCGGCTGAGATGTGGTACATGTACGGGATGAGGGAAGGGATGCTGAAACAGTTGGAGGTGGAACGTCAAATGATAATGAAGAAGATGCAACATCAGCTGAGGTAACATCATTTGAAGATGTGGTAGGAGGGGCTAGAGGTTCGACAGGTAATGGACTTGGATGAAGGATTGAACATGAGAGACTGACGCATCATCATCGAAAACTAGAAGATTAAACGAGTTGAACACCGTATCGGAGTCAAAGAACCATGCAGGTTCAAATCGAACATCGGAGGAATTAGATTCCTTCCAATCAACATAAAAGGACTCTTGAACAATACTTGTTCTCTTATTACATACCTGATAAGCCTTTTGAGAAATAGAATAGCCAACAAAGTAACATTCATTAGACACGGCACCAAATTTCATTTTCTGAGTCTATGTATTCAATAAAGTGCACGAGCAACCAAATGGATGAAAGAAGTCAATTAAAGGCTTTCTCTTATGAAATAGTTCATAAGGAGTCTTCATTTTGTCCTTGACTACCAACACCATGTTTAGAACATATGAAGCACAATTCACTGCCTCAGCCCAAAAGATGATGGGTAAGGAGGATTCAATCAACATTGTACGAGCAGCTTCAATGAGGGTGCGATTCTTTCATTCAGCCGCACCATTCTGTTGAGGGGTCCTCGCAGCGCTGTATTGTCTTAAAATTCCCTTAGTGGCACAGAATGAATCAAAGATCTGATTTCTGAATTCAGTACCATTGTCACTTCGGATTGCCATAACCTTCCTCTTACTTATCGTTTCAATCGAAAGGATTAACTTCTATAGCTCCTCTGCAGTCTCTCCTTTGTGAGCAAGAAATCTCACCCAGGAGTATCTTGAAAAATGTCTGTAACCACCAGACAGAAAGATTTCTTAGCAATTCATTTAACGCTGATTGGGCCAAACAGATTAGTATGTAACAACACGAGGGGATTGGATATGCTATTTTCAATTTTTGGTTTATGTGGTTTCTTATGTTGTTTACCCTTGGCACACGCCTTGCATTTTTCAACTACCGAAAAGTCTTTTAAGGTAATCCCCTAACAAGATTGTTTTTAGCTAATTTATTTATATTTTTAAAATTAACGTTTCCCAATCTGCGACGCCATAAGAAAGACTCAGAGGTGGAAGCTTTGGACAAAAGACAGGTGACGGTAGACGTTGAATCCTTTGAACACATATCAAGAAGATATGTGTCATGCTTTCTTGGAACCCACATTAGTACCATATTATCTGGAACATCAATCTCAGATTTTAAAAAGAGACATTCATTGGACTTGAATAAGATCGGGATGCTTTTATCACAAATCTGAGAGACACTCAATGGATTGAACGCAAGCTCAGGTACATAGTTGACTTTCTCTAAGGTAAGAGAGCCGTTGGAAACTTCTCCTTGACCAATCATTTTCCCTCCTTTCTTGTCACCGGCGAATGCGACGTAACCTCCATTTATTATTCGATAATTGGTCAATAGATCTTTGAGTCCCGTCATATGTCTGGAGCATCCACTATTAACATGCCATACACTATTTACAACTTTAATGGATGTCTCCTGCAAAAATATCAAGAGAGAGTTAACCAGGTGAAATAGGAACCCAAGTTTGAACAACTTTAGGTTTAGGAATAACAGATTTCTTACAAAAGAAGTTATTAATTAATTTAGTTAACCTATTCGCAAAAGAATTTCTATTAACATGTCTATGAAGAAGATGAGGACAATGCTTAACTACATGATCATCTTTACCACATCAAAAACAAGGTGGTTTTAATCTAGGTATGTTATGTAATATGGTTGGGATTTTATCAATGCATATTTCCTCATCATATTCAGACAGTCTAGAATCAATGTCACTGTATGTCTCATACATGTCTATAGATCTACTTTTATTTGAAAAAGAATGATTGTTTACAGAGGAAGATGAGATGTTATCTGAAATACATGTGGTACTTGTACCACTTGTACTTGCTTCAGATGAGGATATGACCCTTTCATTTGACACAGAAATTTTAGTTGTAGTAAAAGATGGAATAGGGTGGGAAAAGAATTTTTTGAAGCGGTTAATTTTAATTTCCTCATTACTCTTCACAGTGATATCAATCACAAGATTAACACAATCAGAAGGAATAACAACATCATAATCCACAGAATTTAAAGATGAAACAGAAACATCACTAGAACATGAATAAATAGAGTCTTTTACAGAATCACTAGAGACAAAAACATAATTTAAACTAGATTGATGATCTAAAATAGGTTGCTGAGATTCAGGTGTACTAAGGATAGAGCATCCAAGCCCGCTAGTCAGTCCATAATCATAGTCCTCACGAACATGCTTAAGGTTCACACCTTCTAAACTTGCAGACATACTGTTAGTATCTATTTGGATCAAATCATTAGAAGGATGAGGAACAGGCATAGGTGAATAATAGTAAGTACTAGGAGGAGGATAAACCTTAGCATTTTCATATCCCAAACATGTTTTAATCCTAGCCCCCCATTGAGATTTACATAAATCGTCATGTTTCATTCCTGATATAGTCCATTTATCAAGCTTTGACTGAAGCTTGCTTGTTTCAAACTCAGCAAGAGAAACCCTTTCAGTCAAAGTATTAATCTCAACATTTTTTTCCAAAGCTATTCTTTTTAGGTGATCATTCTCTTTTAAAGCCTCGTTTAATTTAACAAAATATTTAGACTCGTTTATTTTAAGTTCCTCATTAATTCGTTTCAAATCCTTTTCATTATCAATCAATAAACGGTTAGCTTTATAGACCCCAAATAACCTGATTTTGCAAGCTGAAGAACACATATCCTGAATTACCTCATAGGGAAGTCCTATCACCACTTTTTCAGCTGCAAGAGCTTTCTCGCATTGACACACCGGAGTACTCAACTTGTTTTCCTCGACGGTGGTAGCAGCATCATCTTTTTCCTTTTCTAGCTCAGTGGGTTGACTTCCTTCCTTCCTGATCTCCTCCATATTACCTTCTTTCACCTTCTCATCCTCCTTCACCTCCTCAGACACTTCATCTTCATTCTTAAATTCCTTGAATGGATCAAAGTCATCCTCATAATTCACCTTCATCATTCCTTCCACGATCTCAGCCACCAGTGCTTGATTAACCTCTTCTCTCGTCTCTTTAACTTCAGCACTCCAATTAAAATTAGAGATCAATGCGATCTCTTTCTTGTGACTCGATTCCTCTTTTACCCCGCTTGAAACTAATCTTGGAACTCCTGAATTACCAGGATCAGTGACGATCGGCAATAGACATTCACGTTTGAAGTGTCCTAACTGTTTGCAATTGTAACACCTTAGTTTATACTTATCAAAACCCAGTTTGGAGTTAGAGCATTGACCTCCAAAATTCTTTCTGCTAGTACGCTCCATAAATCTTTGGGCTCTAAGTGTCAACATTGGCATTTGCCATTGAATGTCAGTCTCTTCAAGATCATCAGGGTCCACCTGATATATATCCTCCATCGTCAACCCTTTTCCTTTCAAATCTCTAGCTACAAGAGCTTCATAACTCTGAACGAACATACTAAAAAGAGCCATTGTCTTAGATGGAACAGAAGTTTCAACAATTGCTTTCAAGTTAGCTTGATCTCTCCCAGTACTACCACAACCTCCAGAATAGTCACCGGTGTTCACTCCGCCTAGACGAGGTACCTGCATTGGAGAGCTTGCAGCGGAAGATAGTAATGCAGCATTCTTAGTATAACCGGATGTACGCATCATGGTCTGATTAAATTCCCATCTATTCAGATCTAAATCAAAGGATTTCAGTTTGTTGATTACATCCATAAGCTTGTAATCAGCAAAGTTTCTCTCCTGCTTCAGCATTCTCACTTGTAAGCTCTATTGGGGTGGTAGAGAATCTAGGAGCTTATTCACCTGCTCGTGATTACCCAACTGATCATCATACGTCTTTAGAGTGCTTGACAATGACAAAAATCGATTGGTGATATCAGTAAGATCTTCATTTTTATGCCCAACAAATGAATTAAACTACTTCTAATCTTGGGCTTTCTTGTCCTTCTTAAGATCTTCATTTCCATCATAGAATTCACATAATGCATCATACAACGATTTTGCATCCTTATGTTCAGTAAAGCGATTATAGACGTCAGGTGCAAGACATAGAGTTAATGCTCCAAAAGCTTTCTGGTCTCGATCAATTAGCTTTTGAACCTTCTCGGTGAATGTGGCAGAATCCATGTTTTGGGACACAGTACCACTGATAGTAACCGTTGGCTTGTGCGGACCAGTGATGATAGATTCCCATTGGTTGTGGTCAGCGTAGAAGAAAAAGGCTTTGAGAAATCTCTTCCAATCCTCAAAATTGTCACTATTTATGAGTCTTGGAGGTCTGTTAGGATCAACACTTTTTAAATCAGCAAGAGTGATAGAAGTCATCTTTGACATGCTAGTTTTGTAGAAGAGAAAGACTGTTTTGTAGAAAATGTGTAATTTCACTGAGCTAGTTTTGCATAAGCTAGTTTCGCAGAGAAAATGAAAATTTCGCTAGCAATTTCGGCAGCAATTTCGCTAGGCGTAAGCTTGAAAATGCTTAGTTTCGCTGAGAGTTTCGCAGGCAACAAGCTTGAACTTTCGTTTAGGGGTACTTTTGACAGCAATTTCACTTGAAATGAGACACAAGCGCTGTTGAACTTTCGTTCAGTGTTTCTACTTTCGCAGAAAAGCTAAAAACAACTACAAGGTGTAAAACACCTGTAGTTTTGCTGGAAGGATGTGATAGTTTCGCTGTAAGAGGCCGTAGTTTCGCTGGATGAATCTGAAAACTCTTTAAACCCCAAAAACAATCTGAAATCACCCAAATCTCAATGGATTTTAGATCTGATGATTCACAGATCTTTCCCAACCAAAAACAAGCAAAATTCAATCAAATTCCATATCAAATACACTCAAATTTGATACAGAATTGATGAAATAGTGATATTGAACAAAATAACCAAAAACTTCAAACAATCAAGAGCACTAAGGCTCTTATACCATTTTGTTGGTCCACGTGATTGATTTTTAGTACAAATGAGAGTTTGAATCGTTTAATACTAGAAATAACAACACACACAATGATTAAGATGAACAAGAATAAGCTAAATGTATTCAAATATAACCCATAAAGCAACAATACAATTAAAAGAAGATAAGCTTAATGTATATCAGTGAATAACAGCTTACAAATGACTCTTGCAACACAAATACTCGATTAGGGCTTTTTGCAAGGGTGCCAACAATGAGCAAGATCATTTCTATATATAGCAGTCTTAGTTTCGCAGACAGTTTCGCTGTCTGCAAAACTGTGCTGCCGAAACTATAGTTTCGCCCGGCAGAAACAACAGTTTCGCCGGGTAAACTAAACAGCTGACTGTGAGTGAAACTACAGATTCGCTCACAGTTTCACCGGACTACAAAATATCAAAAACTAAACAAATTAACTTACAAAAGTAAACTAACATTATTTCTATTATATAGAAATATACACATAAACTAAACTAAGGTGAGTCCAACCTATACTTGATCTTCAGTTACTAGGGTTACAGTATTGAATTCCTAACTTTCTATTTGTAGGCCAAACATACGACTTATTCTATGACTAAAATACCTAGATACATTCCATTACATCAAAAAAGTTTACTAGTATAAACAAAAACATCATTAGCATTAAGCTATGTTCAACAACATTGCATATTTCTTCAATTGCACTGGGTGTTTGTACATCAACATCAAACATCACTCAGCAAACAAAAGTGTAATGCAGATGACTGTATTCTCATCCGCATTAGTTCTTCACCTCATCCGCATCATCACACATAGTTTAACCCACATCATAAAATACTCAACCATATTTGTTGGTACTTGTAGCATCCGGATCAACATTATGTATATCCGCATTGGTTGTATTATCCGCATCGACGCACAAGTACTCGTCTGTATTGACAACAATTAGTAATCTGCATCAACCACTTGAATTCATCTGCATTGCTAATACTTAGTCAACTTCCAAAACATAAAAACCAACTTATCGCCATTTGAATCCGAAAACATGATCATTTGAGAGTTCAAACAATAACAATGTGTAGTAAGATAAATTTCAAGTTTCAAACCATAACCTTGCAGAATAAAGATAATTTATTTAAAGAATAACCAAATGGTAGTTAGATAATTACATATGAGTTTAGGACTTGTAACCCGACATTATTATTGGACATGAACACACTTAGAAACATTTTACATCAATTATTAGTGACATAATAATTTGATTTATGGCGTTAGACCGTCAAGCACTTACATCTGGATTTATCACATCATATACAAGGTGTGCTTATGTGATCCTCTTTTTCTAACTATTTAGTTAATTTTTTTAGGAAATGACATATACTCCTAATAATTTATTACTTTTGTAGTATTATTAATTGAGACCAAGTTAGGTGCTACAAACAATCCTCAAATTTATGACGCCTAAATAGGTTGATGATGAAGGCAAGAGTGCTCGATTAGATGATTCAATGAACAACGATTTTAAGAAACATTGAAGCACACAATTACATAGACATCTATGAGCAAATTAAGTAGGTCTAGGATGAAATTGAAATTACCATACTAAATTACAAATGTTTTGATATAGATAAACTCTATTGAATTTAAGAGAGGCAACGAGTGAGCTTTCCTTAACTCTAGCTCAACTCGTTTATAAACTGATCCAATTCCGCTCGGTTTAGTCGTTTAAGTACGAGCACATTCAGCGCCACTTCTAAACCATGAGGTTTTTCTAACAGCCCTAGCTAGATACTGGCTTGGGACAACCATCTTATGTAGTGGGTATGAGACCTTCTGTAGTGAGGCTGAAAATTTTCAACAAATTGGAGAAGCGAGGCCAAGGGAGTTTCTCTTTTCTTTTTCTTTTTACTTTATTTTTCTTTTCAAAATTATTATTGAAATAAGTTATACTTTTTTGGTAATTTGTTAAAATTTTGTATAGATTTTCTAGTAATTCTTTAACTATTTAAATTAAAAAAACATTAGAAAATTATAGATTATATAAAATTTGTAAAGTATATAACGTAAGCTAAATGGTTTATCATAAAATTTATAAGCTTCTAGACATAAATGTAGGTTCTTAAATTATATAATACAACATTAAGTAAAATATAGAAGTAATGAGAACATGAAAATAGAATACTATTCAAAATACTGAGTGCTAGCACGTACGCCTATGGATGCTGCTCCAAACGGCTTTTTGTAATTTTTACTGTAATGAGGAAACTGAAAAATAAAATTTTAGATGTAATATCTTACCAAGACGATTATAAGTAGCTGATTTGAGAGGATGATTAGTGACACTGATATCAAGACATGGCCTAGACTCCAACGGGAGATAATATTGGGGAATTTTCACAATGGGCGAAAGCCTGATGGAGCAATACCGCATGAAGGTAGAAGACCCATGGGTACGTTTTCAGATAACAAGGTTATTAAAATGTTATATTATTAATAATAGGGTTATCGGATTTTAATAATCCCAACTTTTATTTATTGGCCGTGATTAATCCCAACTTATAAAATATTTACTGACACTCTTAACTTTGAGCTTATTCTCTCCAACGATTTCTTACTAACTGAAAGTTAACCCTCGTAAGTCTTTTTCATGAAATGAGACCAACTATAAGCCATTTTTCAACTCATCCGTTGCTCAGCCTCTATGAGGTTGTTTTCAAGTGTCTAGCCTCCATCGTCGCCTAAATTCTACCCCTAATGACTCCAGTGGTAGATTAGGAGGTCGAGATTGACGGGTTTAGGGTGTGGAAGTCTCAGATTGACGGATCTCGTGGTAGTTTTCAAAACTTTGCTTTGGGTTTTGGCCACATAAGCAATCCAAATCATCAAAAACTCATCGTGTTAACTCTCAGTTAGTAAGAGATCATTCGAATAAAATAATTTCAAACTTAAGTGTGTTTTTAAATATTTGTTGAGTTGAATTAATCGCGAACAATAAAGAAAAGTTGGAATTATTAAAATCAATAATCCCATAATAATATTTATACTATCACAGTTACCACATTTGTGATACCACATTGGTGAGTTTTTATTGACATAATTTTCAAACATAACTCTTTAAATTTATAATGTTTCAAATTAACACTATGTATAATATATAATATGTATTTATTCTATTAATCATTTTACTAATTTGATTTTTCTTTAGCAAAATTAGATCTTTATAATCCACACTATTAACTCTTGGTCACTATTAATTTCAACTAATAATTTAACTAGTATTAATCATAACTTTTGATTTTGTTCCTAAAAACATTCTATGTCAAACTGTTCGTTAACTCTGTCACGTGACATGGATCGTGTCATGATGCATAACATAGTTATAATTAAAATATAAATATATTACTCAATTTTTTAATAAGTGATCATTTTCTGTAGTTATTTAACGTAATGTTTTTGTCGCTCCTTGAGTATCTTGGACACAAAAGGACGTAAAAAGTGAGTGATATATTAATATTTTTTATTTTAATTATGTAATATGCTATATGATATGTCATGTCATGAGCAATTTCAAGTGACACATTACCAAACATTAATAAAGTTAACGAACAGTTAGAGTTTGACTTTTATTGATAGTAAAATTGAAAGTTGAGATTATAAATGATCAAAGTGTTAGTTAAGATGAATATTGGTCAATAATCAATACTTTAGATTATTAAAAACAGTTTTTTTTCTTTAATAATTTGTTGTTCATTAACCTTTTATTAAAAAAAAACTAAATGTGGTTGTATCTAATTTTTTTCCTTGACATCAAGATATAATCGACCGATAGAAACATGCTGGAACCGTGAACAATTAAAGTGATACCGATGGAAAAAGTTCAATGGTTATATAAATGTTTTTTATATAAGTTTCGATCTCAATAACCGAATGGCCACAACTTTATATGTTTCTTTTATTTACATAGTTAATGTTACTACCACAAGCCATATAACGAAATTTGCAAATGCAGCCGAATACGCATGCTAAATTTCTAGTTATTATTATTATTATTATTCAAAATTCAACCCAACAAGTCAAACTTCCTAACCGTTTTTCCTCTTTTTTCAGTTTAGCCCATTCAACCCGTCATCAACTATAGTCAACATCTACCGCCATCCTCATCCTCTAATGGTTTCAATATCACGACAACAATTGCTTTTAACTCCACGGTCACCACAGTCCACATACAATCTTTGTCTTCATAAAACAAAGCACGTCATGGTCTTGTATCGGTATATATACCGTAGAGATCGAGGGAGATGAAGTATTGTCAATTAAAGTTGTGGTGACCACAAATGTTCGAGGTTGGGGGAAGGACATGAACGCGATGAGAGGAAATAGATGCCAAATTTAATTAGTAAAATTTTACATGTGATATCTACTTAAAACATCATTATGAACAACTAGAACAAAAAATGTAAGTAGTTAATATAAAACTGTTAAAATATCAAAATCAATTAAAATTCAAAGATTATTAACCCTTAATTTAACACAGCCTTCTTAAAATAGATAACGTATGACTGAGCGCGTCACCCTAATGCATACTCCTTTCTACCCGAAATAGTTGGATTTTTAAGTGTTATACAGTTATGTTAACAACAAATCATTTATTTTTTGCATACGAGTCACCTATCTTTTTTACTTGCATATAAAACTTGTTTCCTTCATTAATAACTTACTCTAATATTATACACAATACCATACAGTGTATCTTTTCATGCATGTATTGTTATTTGAATATAGATTTGAGTACTTATTAGTGTTCAAACATAGACTTATAAATAGTAAAAATAGTAAACATATAGGTTTAATGAATTAAAATTATTTATTTTGCGACTTTTTTGGTTTTGCTATATAATGGTTTTATCATCAGTTAATTTGGTGGTATATGTTGCATGTGACGGGGAGAGGTGTCAAAACTCTAAAGTCTAAAGAAGAAGCCAAGAAGTTTTGTTGTGAGGTAAAAAGGACAAAATGATCTCTTTCAATCCCCACCTCCAAGTAATGAATGATGGTGACTTTACATCTATTGTCCCATACTTAACCCATCAGTCTCCTCCTTCACATTCAACTATAAAAGCCAACTGGCTACTTACAATCTAACCAGACCAACACTCTCATTTTTAAGTTTCTTGTTACCACATCGTGTACAACATATGTAACAAAAGGTTATATTTGTGCATATGCATAGAACCAATCGTTTGTGGGTTCATTGTTTTTCTGTATGTGTTTATCACCGTAAGGATCTTTTGCCGGGAGGGATCTCTGAAGTTATAAAAATTTCAATAGTAACCATAAGAGTATATTACATTGATGGTACTTGTGATTTGTTTAAAATTTTTGATATGCTTCTTAACGTTTTTAAAATTATAAATATAGTCTCTGTTATTATATGTATCTTTTATTAATGGTGCATACTCTGTTAGTTCATTTATTAATATTAAATATATTAAAATGACTATTTTACTTACAGTGATTGTCAAATATACGTTTTATTTTAATTATAAGTATATTTTTTCATTATTAATATGTTTATTATTTAATACAAAAATAAAAAATATTTTAGAAAATGTATTTTTTTAATGTTTGGTTTTAAATGTTTTTTTAAAACTTTTTGAATTTTATATGTCTTTCTTACAACTTTTTGATTTTTCAAACCTATTTTTTTAAAAGAATTATCATCTTTTTATAACATTTGATTTTTTAAATGTAATATTTTAAATTATTCATTTCTAAATATTATTTTATAAAACTGGTAAATGGATGATCAATTACATGACCGGTTAAGGGTAATTCAACAGTTTCACAAGTTAGAGACTTAACACTTAACAGATGAAATAGGGAATCAGACACAAAAAACTAAGAATAAAAGGCAGAACTGGGACATCCAGTAATTTTCTATTACCAAACTCTGTTAGTTTTGTTAGACCTTGCATACTCATGTCATGAGCACACACTAATTGTCGTTGAACGTTGGTGAATTAATAATAATTAACAATGATAAACTAACAATAATTTAACCAATTATGGTATTATTAGATTATGCTTATGTGTTTACACAATTTAAACATTATTTATCAATTTTACCTTGTAACGTGATCACGCGTGATTTATGATTCTTGTGTGTTGTTTACAAGTTGTGTTATACTTGCATTTTGTAGTTAAAAGAGTTTAAAAGAATGCTAAAAAGACTAATTTTTATAAAAGGTAATTAAAGGAGGGTTAAATGGTCATTATAATTAAACTTAATTTTGGTAAAACCCAACCCTAGCCTCCAAACCCCCACTTCGACCGAAACCCCCTTTCCCCACCCCAATTCTTGTGATTTCAAGCTTCTATCCTAAAGAACAAATCGATTTTGGTTAGTTCCAAGGATTACCATACGTTAGCAACTTCAATTCCTAGCTAATACGTGATTAAATGTTAGATTTTTATGAGTTTTCATGTTTTTGGTGAGTTTGCCAAAACCCTAGATTGAAAAAGTGCTAGATGTCAAATTTTGTATTGTTTGTTGATGCTATGATGTTAGTTAAGTTGTATTGATGTTAGTTTACGTGGATTGTGCAAAAAAATGTCAATTTTGATACGTTGTTCATATGTTACTATTAATAGTAACTTATTTGCATGAAGTTGGTGATTTAGTGATGAATTGATGATGTAATGGTGTTTATGATGTTGTATGAATGTTAAAATAATGATGATTATGCTATAAATCTAAGAATTTATGATGTAGTTCATATCTTTCTAAAATTAGAAACTTTTGGTTATAAAATTTATGAACTATGACGATGGGTTAGTGTTGAACATGTCTAGGTGAAAACGTGAGCTTGAATTGGTATATTGTTAATGAATTCATGAAGGTATTGGGTGTTAGATAGATTTTAGGATGCACTTTCCCAAAAGGGAAACTTTAATTATATGAAATATATGGTCTTGTGAACTTGGTCATGGTTTTGATATTAGGAGCATGCTAGAATGTTATGAATGATGTTTAAGTTGTTAGAATACATGATTTGGGTCAATTGGTTACATGATGAATTGTTTGGGTCATTTTAGGCTTTCTTAGGAATCGTGCAAGTAGGATGCACAAAGCACAAGATTATGCATGTGGTTGTGCCATAGTGTTTAATCATCAATGTATGAATGTCTAGATCATAGAACTTGGAAATTTAGAACATGACTATGATCATGCTAGCCATGTATGTGGGTTTGACTATCTTGTTTTGGGTTTATGGTGGTTAAGGTGATTTATGTGCATAGTATGGTAATCTTTGCAAACATGATTGTTAATATGATATAATATTTGTTTAAGCAAGTATACAACTTAAACATGTCACCAACGGGTCAAACGGGTCAACTGGGTCAAATGAGTCTTGTTTTCCTAAAACTTTTGGTCAATGTGTTAAGGGTGCACTTAGTGTTGTTAGAGATTCTGTGTACATGTACTTATGTACTTGCGTGTTCTAGGTAACCTCTGAAGGTTGTCTTTCCCTCTATTTCTAGGTAAACTTTTATATTGTTCGTGCGCACATCAGGTGAGTTCATGCCCCACTGTTTACTTACTTCCTTTTTCGAGGAGGTAGCATATTATTTTCTTTACAAACGCTTTTATAGATAAAATTGTGCTAGTATAACGTATGTAGCATTACGATGAAAGTCATCATACTTTTGGATCGTTAATACTGTAACTAACGGGAAATGTTGGATAGTACTACTAGCCTGACAAGCCCCACCTGTACGACTCGAGGTCAAACGGGTGCAATATTATCCTAAACACAAACATCATCACAACTTGGTAGGTTGTGATAGGAGGCAAACAAATGAAACACATGGCAGCTTTGATCATGAAATCACTATACTTACTACTTGTGAAACTAGACTAGCTATCTGTTTCAGCACATTGCTTATGTTTTATCATTGTTATTATTTATGTTAAACGTAAACTATTGAACTCACCAACTATTGTGTTGACTCTTTTAGTATGCTATTCTCAGGTCGTTCATAGCTGCCGTAAGAGCACACACGAGTCAAGCACATGCATTTAATAACTGGTGTCATTTACTTTTGAATTGGTTTACATTTGGTTTTAATTATGGTTTGGTGCATGTTTTGCCAATGTTACATTTTAAGTACTTTGGATTTGATTTACCTACAAACGCTTTTGCACAGTTTTCAGTTTTAAACTGTAATTCGTTTTTGATTAAACATTGTATAGTGTCGTTCTAAGTAACTAATGACTGTGATCCTGGTTTGTTCATCCGCCTCGCGGTAAAATTCCGCAGGTGGATTTTGAGGGTGTGACAGATTGGTATCAGAGCCATTGGTTATAGGGAACTAGGTTGCATACCCACTAATCTATAACCCCACATAGTTAGTTAGTTACTCGTTGCTTATTCCATTACTGTATACTTGTTGGTATACACATCACGTACCCTACAGTATGGCATCATCCTTACGAGCTGCGGGTAAGAGACCAGCAGGCTCTGAATCCCCTACACGTTCTGATTCCCTTCCTCCTCCTCCTGTACCCTACCGAACACCTAAGTAGCCACGACTTGACTACCCTTCTTGAGAGATAAATTGGGATCAACCGTTTGCGCTGATGGAACGCGATGCCCCACGAGATTGGAACTTTAATCCTAAATATGTGGACCACATGATGTTAGGGAGTGCATGCCTACTAAGAGCCCAAGGACTAGGAACAGTTCTGAGTAGTCTACATTTTCCCTCCCTCCGATAAAATAATCTACCGAGCAGATGATTGCAACTTTGGTTGCTGCCTTGGACACAGAGAAACTACGTACTCAGTGGCTTACTGGGTTGGTCATCGAACTACGACATCAGATGCGAGAGGCAAAGAAAGAAATGGTTGAAGTGAAAGACCTACAATACGAGTGCTATTGATAGGACCGTGTACGTACAGAGTACTAACTGATTCTTCGTTATACCGGATCAAATAGTGCGGAATCCTATTTGATTGGTGATCCAATCAGGGAGAACGTAATCAAGATCAATCCTAACAATTAGAAAACGTTAATTAGGAATGATCTTTGACGTTTTATGAACTTGGAATGGACGAACTGGACGCTCTGGGTCGACTAGGGTTTCAAGTATTCGAAGTGTTCCGTTTTTTCCACGAATTAGGTGGTATTTATAGGTAAGGGTTTCTCATTCGTGCGACTGAACCATACGCATGGTTCAGTCATGCGATTGAGCTATGCGTTTGATCCATACGCACGACTGAGCCTTCAGTCGTACGACTGGTTCAATCTCATGCTTCAGTCTTA
>BJCO01653447.1:0-17858 GCA_018326465.1 Flaveria floridana | reverse complement strand
TTTGTTGAGGAGACAGTATTGTGAGGATCATTTGTTGGTGTCGCCATTGAACAAATTCAAGCAAATTCAAAGTAATTTTAGTAAATCTAGCTCAAAACCACGTAGAACCATAAATTGAATGACCAGAAGCAGCAGAAACTCAATCTCTATAACCGATTCTTGCAAATTTGCTATTTCGATCAAACGTAGATGTCTAAAGAGCAGTTTCAATAATCAATTGTTAAATCGATCAATGATTAACCAGCTCTGATACCATTTGAAAGGATCTAATCATCTAGTTTGATCAATTAGATTGGATTTGCAGCGGAATAGCGTACGAATTAAAATAAACTATAGCAAGAACACACAAGATATATCAATGAAATAGTATGATTATAGAGAGAGAGAGAATTTCTGCCAAAAGGTAAATTTTTATTCAACACACGCTTTGGCACGGTTACAATTAGGTCATCTTTCGTTTTATAGGAATGATGACGTCAGCTGATGTCATTTGACAGTGACATCTAACTGTTATTACAACAAACTACTGAAGGAGACTAAACTACTAAAGACGTCTAACAGCTGACATCTTCTTACAAAAGACAAGTGTAAAACTACTACAACTACTAAAATGAAACTACTGAAACTACAACGTCTGAAGAACATGCTCTTCAAATGTTTTACAAAGTACTGAAACATAAAAGAAAATTACTGAAAGGAAACAACTGAAAGGAAACTACTAAAAAGGAAAACCATCACAACAACTGAAGAATACTTCTTCAGCTGTTGTGACAACCTCTGAAGTCTTCAGTACTTGAACTTCAGACTTGAACTTCAGCTGTTGTCATTAGCTGATGTCTTCAGCTGATGCCTTCAGTTGTTGTCTTCAGTCTTTGTACTTCAGCTGATGTCTTCAGACTTTGTACATCAGCTGATGTCTTCAGTTGTTGTACTGTAGCTGATGTCTTTAGACTTTGTACATCAGCTGATATCTTCTGTCTTTATACTTCAGCTGATGAAGTCTTCAGTTGTTGTCATCATCAGCTGATAAAGTCTTCAGCAGTTGTTGTGATGCCTGTGGGACTTAAAGGTTTTTCTGATCTGGCTTATTGGTTCTTTTGGTCCAACAACCTACCTACCTATGTACGTACCTACATACTGACGTACCAACATACATGCATACATACATACATACATACATTTATACACATATATATACATGCATACATACATACATGCACACATCCATATATGCATTTATCCATACACACACACATTCATACATGCACACATCCATACGTGCATGCATAAATACATACATACATACATGCATGAATCCATACATGTATCCATGTATCCATTCATACATCCATGCATGCATGCATGCATTTATACATACATCCTTGCATACATACATACATACATGGACACATATATACATGCATACATTATATTGATCTATGAAGATGATGAAGCTATCGAATACACACAAATTCTACTCTGACTAGTAACTGCCAAATTCTTCCATGTGCTAAATCAACTGCCGAATCACATATGCTAAATAACTGCCGATCTTTATATGCTGAACAACTGCCAATCAGTTTTCAACGAATGAGCTGCTGATCGACTGCTGCTGATCAGCACAGATCTCCATGAGCTACTTATCAACTATTACACAAGACAAGATTGTTTGTACCGACTGCTGCTATGTTCTGTCTTTTTGAGTAAACACAGTACTAAAGCTGCCCAACTCTGATGTGTCAATTGTCTGTCTTATTGTACATTCTGAACATAGAGTAGTTTATTCTTAATGTTTAGATTTCATAGTATAAAGTCCTCACACTTGTAAAGTAAAGGCAAGCTTTGTTATGCCACTTGGTTTATCTGCTGATTATATCATTTGTACCCAGAAGATTAATCAACTGAATACTTTGAAAGAACAACTTGAGTATTCTATCTTTACTCAAATTTGTGTTTGCTAGTAAGTTGTTAACAAAGATTCCATATTTTTTAACTTTAGATCAAAGGAGAAGTATTGCTAATATATACTCTTGATCGAACACATACATACATATATCCGTCCATAAATTCGCGCACACATGCATACATTCACACATAATGGCATACATTCACACATATGTGCATACATTTATGCATACATGCATACATTCATGCATCCATGGATACATTCATGCATAGATGCATTCACGCATCCATGCGTGCATGCATGCATGCATGGTTCCACGCATGCATCCATCCGTCTACGCATGCATCCATAAATACATGCATCCATCTATCCATGCTTGCATCCATCCATCCATACATCCAAACAAGTATACATACATGCATACATACATAAACACATCCATACGTTTATCAATCCATCCATGCATATAAACGTACATACACAAAAACATACATGCGTACATATGTGTGTACCTACCTACGTACGTAGATACCTAAATATTTCCTACAAGATACATGAGTACGTACATGCATACATGCATACATAAATACATGCAAACATAAATACATGCATACTACATGGATACATATATGCATGCACACATCCATACATGCGTCTATCTATACATGCATACATAAATACATACATGGATACATACATTCCTGCATTAATACATGTAATCATTCATGCATACATGAAGTCATTTGAGCATACATGCATACACGCATACATACATGCATACATAATTCCACGCATGCGTACATACATACATGCATCCATACATACATGCATACATACATACATAGATACATACAAACATATATATATATATATATATATATATATATATTAACTTATACATATATCCATTCACACTTACATGCATTGATTCACGCATACATGCATCCATTCATGCATACATGCCTACATTCTCGCATACATGAAGTCATTCGAGCATACATGCATACATTCATGCATCCATGCATATCATGCACATGCATGCGTCCATGCATGCATGCATCCATCAATCCATGCACGCATGCATCCACCCATGCATACATCCATACTTGCATACATGCATACATACATATATATATGCATACATACATACATCCATACATACGTACATCAATACATACATATTTACGTACATATGTACGTACTTATGTATATACATACATACGTACTTTACATAGATACATACATACATGCATGCATGCATCCATGCATGCATGCATACATGCATGCATACACGGATGCATACATGCATGCCTGTAGAGATACATGCATGCATTCATGCATCCATGCATAAATTCATGCATGCATAGGATGCACAGGTATATGTCCACACATCTATATATGCATGTATACATGCATACATGCATGCATGCACGCACGTATGCATGCAAGCATCCACGCACCCATACATAGACGTGTCCATACATACACGCGTAAGTACATACATATGCGCGTACATACATACGCCCGTACTTACATACGCGCGCATATACATACATTCATACATACATAAACGCATACTTACATACACGCATATTTACACATACCTACATACATGCATACGTACATATGCGTACTTTCGTACATACGTGCATTCATACATTCATGCATACTTCCATACATGCATACATACATGTACGTACATATGTACCTACGTATGTACATATGTATGTACTTATGTATGTATGTTATTCTACAAGAATACGAACCAACATGGCATGACACATGTGTAGATCAGCCCACGTAAAAATCATGCACAGATGGCACATAATTATGTTACTTATGTAAAATTATACAATCTATGTTTATAGTTACATAACCTATGCTTTTGATTACGTACAATATTAGTTAAACAACTTGTACAAATAATTAGCAATTTATATGATAATTACGTAAGTTATGCTTATTATTACGAATAATCATATTAGCACAAGTTATACGCCCATTATATAGTCATCTAAATGAAAGTAAATTTTCGAATGTATATATATATATACATATATATATTTATATATATACGTATGTATGTATGTATGTATGTATATATATATATATGTATGTATGTATTTGTATATATATATATAAATATATATATTAGTCGGTGAAACCCGCCCGTTATGGCAGGGGTATAAATATTTTTAGGACTGTGTCTTTAGATTATTCTCCCTTATCGTGTAACTCTCATTTTGTTTTTTTATTTGATTAATATGAGATATCAAAAATATCTATATTACTATATGGATGAGCAGAATTGTAAATAACAAGTTGTTTATGCATAATCATTTGTACCAAATATAACAAAATTATTCTTAAGTGTCTTAAAAATAGATTAAAATTACAATGTTGTCCAAAAAGTTATATTATATAGTAGTATAAATATAGATAGATTAACATAAAATTAAATATAATAATCATATTTAAATTTAATTAGAAAATGATGAAGTACAAGAATTTAAAGCTTAAAATGGGTATAATATGAATAAATCTTATGACATTACATATTAAAGATTGTAAATTTTCATATGTCATCTTAAAATTGATGTAAAATTACAAATCTAGTCATGGTTTCTCTATTATATAGTAGTATATATATATATATGTGTGTGTGTGTGTGTATGTGTGTATGTGCGTGTTTATATATAAAGACTATACATAAATTAAAAAGATTAAAACTTTTAGTTTTATTATGTAACTTTTTGTAAGAATAAAAAAATGATAGATTTGGGTTTTGGACTTTTAAAAGAAGAAAAATGATGAATCCCCCAAGGACCTTTTCAATCTCTCTATTATAGAAACAAGTTGTTATTAATCAATACTCAGATAATCATAGTGCAAAAACCCATGATTATTGATATAATCTTTATGTGTGTGCATGATTGTGTGTTTGTATGATTGAATGTGATGAATGATATTAACTATTTGTTTGATTGATAAATGTTGAAAAGCTTACAAAGTATTGGGGTGTATGGCTATTTATAGTCTATGTACATACTATTTACATTTACAAAGAGACGTTTATGAAAAAATAAAATACATAATAATCCTAAGTCTATAAGCTAGCTACTGTGGATGGTGGTTTATCCACTGCTAATGTTAAGCTGTCAACTGTGGATATTGAATTACTTGTCCACTGTGCATGGATGTTGTCTTCTATGAACACTTGTGTAGTTTATTATGTTGTCCGTTAAGGAATGTTCATCCGCTGTTGATGCACATCCGCCATGTACTTTTTATCACTTGTGGGATTTGTCATCCGTTGCATGTTCATCCACTGTCAGCACATCACTCTTCATCCGTTATGACTTCTATTGCATCTGTTGTGGTCCTTTATCTACAAACTCTGAAAAAGAAATTTAAACAATAACTAGTGCTTGATTATATGTTAACATTGTTTGTATGTTAGTAAATGACTTCTGAATGTTAGAACACATTTTGATTAATTATGGCAGGCATTATCTCTTTAATGCACTTGTTAAGCTCAATAATACTTCCTATAAGGATAATGTTGCTAATCTTTATGTTTGTGTTGATACATGATGTCCCTAGTTTATGTACTTAAATATAAATGTCTTTCATTTCTTACACATATGTAATTCAAGTGCTTAATGATGTGTGATATGTGTTTTGATGTTTATTTGTCTTTGATTATATCATATTCTTATTGTATTTAGTATTACACATATGAATTAACGTTATATATAGATTTGAGCTTATTGTACATAGTTCTAAGACAATAATGATTCAGAAATGTGTTCAACTTATTCAGGTGGTTATCCATGCTAATGGACCATGCTTATGGACCAAACGCACGAATGAATCATACTTATGGACCAGTCGCACGACTGAACCAGGTGACTGGATCAGTCGTATGATTGAGACATAAGATTGACTCAGTCGCACGACTGAACCTTCAGTCGTACGTATGATCAAACGCATGACTCAGTCGCATGACTGAACCATGCTAATGGCTCAGTCGTACGACTGAATATTGAAAACCTATAAAAACCACATAATTAATGGAAAAACAAAACACTTCGAATACTATCATACCCTAGCCGTCCAGAGCGTTCTAGTTCGTCCATCCAAGTTCAAAGTTCGCTCCTGATCGATTCCAACTCGTTCTTAACGTTTGTTTATTCGTTAGATAGATCAGGTTGTTGTTCTCACTGATTGGATTACCAATCAAACAGAATTCCGTGCTATTTGATCTGGTTTCATGTTTAATCAGTTAGTACTCGATACAAAAACGGTCCTAGTGGTCTGCTTGTTATTGATTTTCTATAATAATAATAATGTGTTTGTTTACATTTGATTTTTAATGATTGCATGTTTTTACTTATAACAAATGATTGAATGATTGCATGATCTTCTAATTACATATGTGTAATCAGGTTAGTTTGATTGTTATGTACCATATGTTTACTTGTATTGACATTTCATTGCATGAATGTTGTTTTGATTGGTTAAATGTATTTTATTAATGAATGATTGATATTCTGAATATTATGTATGGTTAGAGATGTAGGTTTGGCATTGACTTTGTCTGCTTGAATGTTAGGGAACCTTTATGAATGAAAACGACCAGCTTCATCTGTACTTTTCTGTACTTTAGATGTAGCCTTGATTGAATCTTCTATATCTTTCTCTTTTATCTGATCCTTTTCAGCCTCTTTCACTTGAACAGGAAATGGTACAACCTTTAAAGCATTATGGCAGTTCATATATATGAAGTATTGAACTGCACTGATTTGATCATCATACTTGTAAGTGATTAGAAGCTGTACCATCTGTTCAAGAGTGGTTTGATCTAGACTTTGAACTTTAATATTGCTAACTAGAGTGGTTACAATATGATCACCCTTAAACACTTCCAAATTGTTATTTCAAGATATCTTTAGGCTTGTAATACCATCAATGTGTGTTAGTGATTGCTGATTAGTCTCTACTCTCTATTTCAATATGGCATTCGTGTACACGATGCCTTAGATTATCAACATGTGTATGAAGTAACCACTATTACTCTTGCATAGTACATTTTCAAGGGCAGGGAATGACTTTGTCTTCAAAAATGAAACGTAAGAAGGATGTGGGAGCTTAATCTATACTGGATCAAATAATCTTATGTCTGAAGCTTCTTTTCCCTCTACCTTCCCCTCCAACACCACTTCAAAATGAATCTCATCATAGAACCATCTAGTGATTGGATGGTTATATTGATTTCTAACAATCGTCTTCAATATGAGCTTGAGGTCTGTTGGTCCCAAAGGATATCTCACTCTGTTCAGTAGCTTACTATCAAGGTGTTCTTTGTTATCTTCACCTTATGTTTGTTTTCCAGCCAATTTTACCTCTCTTGCTAACTTGGGTATATCAAGATTGTCTCTTTTGTCTTTTTTTTGTTTGCGTTCATGATACTAACTTATCATGTAAGATCTCATGACATGAAACAAATCAGCACCTCTTGGATTGTTGGTATGGTTCACCATCCTTAACTTCATTAAATCTAGTTTGTCTTCATAAGATAGTGATCCAATTTAGGATGTGTATGATAAGTACAAGACATGACCAGATACTCTTTTAATCAGCACAACATCCCAAACTTTATCATGTTTCCAACCAACAATCTTTATATCATTTGTTGATGCCATTAGTGTTATTTTGTCACAGAGCTTTGCAAAATTTGTGTTTGCATTGATTATCTCCCTGGCTTCATTCCCTTCAGGCCATATCCTGTATGGCATAAACTTTCTTGGTTCTTCAATAAGGTGAAGCTCTAGAGTGCTTGATGATATGTAGAATGAGATGCTGTTGGGTGATGTCTAACAAGCTGAGGCTTTAAGGCATTTATCAACATGTTCTTATAAATACCTAGCAAACTCTTTCATCAGAGATAGAGATTTACCAGCATAAGACATGTATGGCATCCTTGTGTGACTCAACCAGCTTTTCACCTGGTAGTATGTCAACTTTTCAATTTGATTATCCATAGGCAAGTTCTTCTAAAACATCTCCTTATCTCTCCTGTATGTTTGCTTCTTTTTATTTTTATGACTTCTAGAAAGTCTTTGAGCAAGTTTATAACCTCGAACAGGTTAAGGTGCACGAATGCATCATAGGGAAAACCTCTGGTTGAAAGCCCTACACCCATGAGGGTATCTGGATCATCAGGTAATAGTTCTTGTATGTTTTGAGTCTCTTCTTTATCTTTATCTTCTTTATCTTCAGAGTCTGTGAGGATGATGATGGAATCTTATTGTTGGTCAAGTGTTTGATTCCTTCTAGGATTACAACCTCTGTTTCCTTTTTCTTGAATTCATCTTCATCTAAAGGTTTGTTTTTCAATTTTAGCAACTTTAATGTTGGAGAATTTGGTTCATCTTGCTCTTTCACTTTTTATTTTCCTTTTTTTAGATCGACAAGATACAACCTCTTCATCTTTCTTTCATAAGTTTTTAATGGTTGTTGGGATGATGATGATGATGATGATGATGATGGTGATTCTTGATGCTCAGAAGGTTTAGTCTGCTCTTTTGGTGACTCAACAAACTGTCTAATAAGTTGTTTTTGTTTCTCGGACAAAGGATTCATAGAAATTAAGCTTGATTGAGCATGTTATGTGTTAGGGGTATGAAAATATTTCCTGAAGATAGGTGAGTAATGGATGTTCTCAAATGAATTGGTTTTCCCGAATAACTAATCCATTGAGTATGATACTTCTGGAATAATGATTGCTTGCTCTTGTTCTCTTATGCTTGTTTCTCCAATAGGTGGAATTGGTTGGTCAAAGAACTCTTTATTTCACTTTGTTCTTGATCATCTGAATGCTTTTCCTTATTCAGTTGTTGTTTGTCTGCATCTTCCAACTCTCGGTTTAATCCCTTAATTTCTTTATTTTTGCTCAGAGATTATCTTTTTCAATTCATTAGTCTCATTATCCTTTGCATCTTATTGTTCAGTCAAGTAAGCTATATCTATCCTTGCAATACTCAACTCTTATCTTTAGCTTTAACTTCAGCATTTGTTTGTTAAAGTTGTTCAAGTAATTGAACAATCAACTTCTGTGCCTTTTGATCAGCTACAAGCTTTTTCTTTCTTCATACTTCCTTTTAACCTTATCTTTTAACTTATTTTCCCTATTTTTTTATTTTTCAATAAGCTTATTGTACTCAGTGAATAAAAAGACTTTGGAGTAATCTATCTCCTCTTCTGTGGGTATTTCCCTTGCTTGATTATCTGTTTGTCTACTCAACATGAACACTTTGTCTTCTTGTTTTGTCTCATGCATAGAGGATGGTCTTACTTCATTTTACTAAGTTGCATGTTCACCCGTAGTAAGGTTGTAAGGTGGAGATGGAATGTTCTGATCAAAATGCAATTGCTCTTCTTCTTGAGCTTGTTCTTGAATTGGTTTAGGTCCAGTCACAATAGGTACTTCTTACTATATCATTGGAACTGGTTGAATGATTAGATCATGGTGAAATAGATTTTGAAACAACATATGAGGTTCACCTTGACCTAGTATCCTCATAAAACTTCAGGAACAGGAATATCATGATTGATCATATGAGGTCGACAACAACTTCCTCACCTTGAAATAGACTTGACTTTATTTTGTTAAATATATGTTCACTGAAATGAACAGGCTCCAACACACCTCCCTCTCTTGGAATGTTGGGCAAAAGATCGACAATAATCATCTAAGAAATCTTGGATACATCTGAAATTTGTTCCTTACTTCAGTTAGATTGTAGATCATTCCATTGAGAATTTATGCAGCAAAATTGAATGGTCTTCTTGTTAGGTTTTAACAAGTTTATCAAAGTCATTTTTATCCAAATAAAAATAAAAACGCAACGGATATTTAGAGTTTAAAACTTGTTCCCGAAAGTTTATATTTAAATCATCTTATATGTTAAAACCAATTATGGATCGATATATGAAGATTCATGCTTACAAAACCAAACTTAGAGTGTTTTAAACAACAACCATTTGCTGGGATCTTGAGGATGATGAATGAATAGTGGTAGTCTCCAAAGAAGAAGGCCTCAAACGTGTCTACCCTTCAAGGCCCCAACAAACACCTCAGTTTCTAGGATTTTAAACACTTGAAATGAAAAACCTTTCTTTCTTTATTCTTGGCCGAGAAAGGAGAGAGAGGAAGAGAGAGTTTTTTAGCCCCTTTTGTGTTGTTATGTGTTCTGTTTTTCAATTGAGTGTCTTATACTTAATATACTTTCACAAAACCAAGTCACCCACAACCAATGCATGTTCTAGAAGCAATAAAGACAAAAGAGAAAAGAAGAGGAAGGGGTCAGCCCCCTTTCCTCCTTCGCTCTCAAACTTTTAAAAAAAAATCTTTATTCTTGCGTATAATTTATGTCACATTTTATAAAATTGCAACATAACATAATATATATAACATACATGATATTATAAGCCAATATACATTGTTATTCAAACATTGAAATAAAAATGTAGAATATTCTCTATATTTATATAAATTATCCATATAATTCATTCACTTTATGTCACACCCCGGGCCCAAGGAGGGTGGGATGTCACAGACTAGCAACAAATATGGCAGCAGAAACAAACCGTTATAAGGGCACACAAGCATAGAAATTACATGGCATTTCATTAACTTAATTAAAGTTCGGGGCTAAAAAGCTTAGCCCGGTTACACCAAATTGTTTCATCACAAGATTACATAGTTTAAAATATCATCCAATACAATTGTTCAAAAGTTAAGTCTGAAATGAGTAAATGCCATGAGGTCAAGGTGCTAGGTCATCCAAAGAGTCTTCCAAGTCAAGCTAGATCTCCATCAAGGTTACCTGAAACATGCTCAAAAAGATTTTGTATCAACTAAAAAGTTGGGGAGTTCAAGTGATTAAACTTTAAGAACAAAAGGGACACTTAAAGTCCACATGTTCAAGTTTTAGTATCAATTATCATTGTTGTGGGATCACAATCAGCCCTACACTCAGTCCCGGCTAGCCTCTTCTAAAGTTAAGTTGTATCAGTTAACCCCGATGGGAGAACTGAGCCTCAAAACAGTGTACCATACCTGTCGGATGGTTCACTATAGTATCTAATAAAAACCTATCACATGCCACAAACGATTCCTCAGCATCTCAGTGGTGTACCCTTCCTATAAGGCAGGCACTGTGTGTGGGGGATTCCCCAAGTAGATCTACCCATATAAATGAGCGGTTCACAAAAGAATTAATGATTGTGATTCAAGTATCAATAGGTAACAATATTATCCACAACATAAGCATCATAAAATAGCACAGTAAAGATTTCAGTTCAAAGAGCATGCTTTATCCCCAAAGCAATAATAAAAAGGGGGACACGAGAACTCACCTTAGTATCAATCACGGTTTCCTTAAGCACGGAGAATATCCAATTCCTAGCACCCTATGATCATGATATAGGTAATAAGCTATAGATTCTTAGATCATTGGAAGTGTACTTAAGTGCATGTTTGTAGTTAATGCCGCACGTGACTTTGTTTCTTCAAAGCTTACGTTAAAAGTTTCCTTTTAAGGAAAGTTAGGGTTTTGGTGCGTGTACATCAAGTTTTGTGGTCCTTATAAGTTTATTAACACATTAATATGTTAAATATTATTTTCAGGTCATGAGGTTGCTGAAATTTGATTAAAATTCAGAATTTACACTTTTGGCTCCTCAAGTTTCAAAATTTACAATTTCTACCCCAAACTTTGTCCCTTTACAAATTTTGACCCCTAATTTTGACCCCTTTACAATATTATTTTCTTAAGCTTTTTATAGCCTATTTGATCCTGTTAAAAGTCAAAAAATTCAGATCTTACTTGTGAGATCTAAAACACAAGTTCCTAGTTACCGTTTATGTTTACTTTTGTTAACTAAATTCGTAGATATTACCTATTAACCCAAAAATTCACCAAATTTGACTTTTATTACTAAAATAATTATTCCAAGGCCTGAAAATTCTTAGATTCTAGGATGTTCATAGTATGGCTCGTTTCTTGGATTATTTTCATATTTCGGCCACCGAACTAGTGTATCATAGCCATACCATCTCTTACTAAATTTTTCCAACCAACAAACTCATATTCTCAAGAATTCTAAGTCTCAAACTTTCTGAAATTAAATCCTAGTCCTCGGTTTCACATGTATACAATTGCAATTCGGTGTTTAACATCACTTTGACTAGTGTAACTATCATATTTACATCCCAATCACCATTATATCATTTGTAACCTCAAATCCAGAATATATATATATATATATATATGTGTGTGTGTGTGTGTGTGTGTGTGTGTATGTGTGTGTGTGTGTATGTGTATATATATATATGTGTGTGTATATATATATGTATATATATATGTATATATATATATATGTGTATATTTATGTGTTTGTTTCACTTTTTAGTCAGTTTATAAGCTTTGGTTATCAAGACAAACGGGTTAAATAGTGCTAAAACACATAAAAGAAGGTTTACAAGGTAGAAACCCTTGTATACCAGCCCCATAACTCACAGGTGGAATGGAAAATACCTTGTATGATATTTGAGTCCAGAAATCCGAGGTTCGAGCAAAGAAAAATCTTTTGTTAGAACATTGAGAGTGGTGTTTACATTAAGATATGAATGAGTTTATTAAGGTTTAATCGATAATAGTTTATGTTACTTACATATGAGGCGGTTTAGAAGGTTAGAGATGAGCAAAACTCTTCGAAATGGGGCTGGAACTCCTTTGTTTCTTCGGTAATTTTGAGAGAATGCAAGAACAAATGTGTGTGTTGTTTCGGTTAAAGAGAGAAACAGAGAGAAATGATTATGTGAGAGAGTTCGAGAGAAAGAGTGAAATGTGATATTTGCAAGTATAGAAAAGTAGGTAGGTGGTGGAATGTTAGGGTGGTTTTTGGGATTTTACAGAGTTCATTTGGTTGGTGGGTTTTGGGCGGCCATGCAGAATAAGTAGTTTTATTTGTTTTATTTGTATTCTATTATTATTATTATTTTTGTTAACCGTGGATATGGATCAATTTATATATCCAAATTCGTTTAAGTGTTGAAATACTTTAATTGTTTCTAATAATCATTCAAATGATAGTTTCTATACAAATATGAGTCTTTACATTGTTAAATACCAATATCGGATGTAAAATAAGTATGTAAAATAATCAGAAGTTGATTATATACACTATTACATAAGTAAAATTCTAGGCGCATGACAACTATTTAGGCGCATGACAACTGTTTAGACGCATGAGACTTAGGCGCGTGGCAACCGTGTGGGCGTATGAGCACTGCTGAAACGCCCAAGACTTAGCTGCATGGGCACTATCCTGGCGCATGGGCACTGTTCAGGCGCATGGGCACTGTTCAGGCGCATGACTTAGAAAAATGTCCACTTAAATATTTAGAACAAGTCTTTATCTCATCCTGGGGTCGGGGAGGGGTTGTTACACTTTACAAATGCAAATAATTAGAAACCCAATTTCTAAATACTTTAAATATTAATTTTTATTTGTTTGATCATATCAACAAATAAATATGGTAGGTGTTTGTCTAACTTGTTATTGGGTATGACCCGACTTGGATCATAACGTACTAGACACATCAATTTAATATGTGTCTTGGGCAGACCGAGTCCAACAATCCCCCACTTGCACATGATACATAGAAGATTGATGCAAGTAGCAAATACTGCCTAACAACGGTTTACTACCCCTAATACGTATGAGTAAGTGTCATTCAATAACATCATCTTCTTCAAGTCCTTTACTTGAAAATGATTTAAGTGAATCTATCATTTATCCTTTTGTCGCAAATTTCTTGTCAAATCCAGAGACACAGAGTGATCACTCTCTGTTGATTTAACTTTAACAGGCCTTGGACATCTTCCTCTCAATGAATGAGAGGGAGAAATCTCTTCTTGACTACATACGTCTCTCATAATCACCTTATACCACACCTGAACTTAGCCTTATTTACAATCCATATCTCAGAACAGTAAAGAACTAGATCAAGGTATAATATTTAGCGAAAATCGAGACCCAATATGTATCTCAGGTCGGAAAAAATTATGATGTTCTCATTTACTCAAATTTTCTTATGATCAATCACGAAGATTCCATGCTGTAACATTTGAGAGCGGGTCAGTCCAATATTTGTATCCTAGAAATACCTATGAACTTTGGTAGCAACCTTTTGGTCTATATTCATACCATATGAATGTTCACCAATCCAAGTTCATAATAGTCTTACCCTCATATTTGAGAATAGTTAACTGATCCATGGATTTAAACATGCTAAAATGGAACATAACTCAAAATACCATAATCATATGAAAGAGTCAAAATAACAATTTTTCTGTTATTCAAATACTAAATAGATCAAATCCAATCACTAGAATATCGAAGTCCTAAGGCACAAGTATGGCTCTCATGCTTTGGCCTTTCGAGGAGCTTCGTGAATGGATCCACAACGAGTTGGTCGGTATGAACTTTACGAATACATATCTTTCCCTTATTAACTTCATCCCTTATGTAGTTGAATCTTCGCTCAATGTGCCTTGTCTGATGTGCACAAGGTTCCTTGATTTGAGCAATCGCACCCTTGTAGTCACAAAAGATCTGTAGAGGGTCTTGAATGGTAGAGACCACCCCTAGGTCGGCAATGAATTTCTTTAACCATGCAGCTTCTTGTGCTGCCAATGAAGCGGTGATGTATTCTGATTCTGTAGTGGACAGTGCTACTATATCCTGGTTTGAGCTTTTCCAAGAGACTGCCCCTCCATTCATAATGAAGACATACCCCAATTATGATCGAGAGTTATCTCGATCAGTTTTGAAACTCGCATCCGTGTAACCCTTTACAATGAGTTCCTCCTCACAAGATCCATATATTAGAAACATATCCTTAGTCCTCCTAATGTATTTCAATATACTCTTAATAGCCATCCAATTGCTATTACCTGGATTCTACTGGTATCTACTCATCATGTTTAAAGCGCATGACACGTCCCGTCTAATCTATATCATTGCATACATGATTGATCCTATAGCAGACGCATATGGAACTCCTTTCATTTTTTCTTGTTGATCCTTTGAGCTTGGATATTGAGATGCACTCAATATTGTCCCTATTTGAATAAGTACCAATCCTTTCTTAGAGTTTTTCATCTTGAATCTCCTCAAGATTTTGTCAATGTATGCACTTTGGTTTAAACCTATTAACCGTCTTGATCTATCCCTATAGACCTTTATTCCTAGAATGTATGCAGCTCAACCAAGATCTTTGATCTAAAAACAACTTCCAAGCCAGGTTTTTATACTTTCCATGCTTGGAATGTCATTTCCTAATAGTAAAATGTCATTGACATACAATACTAAGAATGTGACAATGCTCCTACTAGCTTTCTTATACATACATGCTTCGTCAGCATTTTTTATGAATCCAAATTTCTTGACTTCTTCATAAAAACAGTGATTTTAACTTCTCGATGCTTGTTTCAATCCATTGATTGATTTCTTTAACTTGCATACTTTGTTAGGATGTTATGGATCAACAAAACCATCAGGCTGAACCATATAGACATCCCCTTCAAGATGTCCATTAAGGAAAGCAGTTTTGACATCCTTTTGCCAAATCTCATAGTCATAATATGCGGCTATGGCAAATAATATCGTAATCGACTTTAGCATTGCTACAGGTGAAAATGTCTCATAATAATCAACCTCTTGAGTTTGAGTGAAACATTTTGCTACAAGTCTTGCTTTATAAGTATCCAAGATTCCGCATATCGGTTTTCTTCTTGAAAACCCACTTACTTCCAACCAGTTTGGAGTTAAGTGGTAGTACAACTAATTCCCATACTTGGTTGTCATACATGCACTGCAACTCTACGTTCATGGCTTCAATTCATTTGTCACAATCGTAATTTGACATTGTATCATGGTATTTTATTGGTTTATCTGAGTCAACTACATAGCATCCATCCATAAAAAATCCATATCTTTCGGGTGTATTACTAATTCTACCAGATCTGCGAACGTTCGGTGTGAATGGATCAACCACTTGATCATTTTCAACAACCTCTTGTTGATTGATAATATCAACCAAACGTGTATGTGTTTATGGTTCTCGATCCTCTTTAAGTTCCACTGTTCTACTAGTTGTTCCTTCCACAAGGAACTTAGTTTCCAGGAACTCAGCCTTTCGAGCAACAAATTTCTTTTGCTCTATTGGATTGTAAAAGTAATATCCCATAGAGTCTTTGGGATATCCTACAAAGATACACTTAGTGGATTGACATTCTAACTTGTTTGGGGTGTTCTATTTAATGTAAACTTCATAGCCCCATACCTTTAAATATGATAATGATGGAACCCTTCCATGCCATATTTCAAAAGGTGTCTTATCCACTTTCTTGGTTGGGGTCATATATAGAATACGGACTGCGGAGAGCGATGCGAAACCCCAATATGATAGATGCAGTGTGCTTCTAGCCATCATAGATCGAACCATATCCAATAGGGTTCGGTTCCTCCTTTCAGACACACCATTATGTTATGGTGTTCCGGGTGAAGTAAGTTGTGAGATGATCCCACAATATCTAAGATGATCTCGAAAGACATTATTAAGGTATTCACATCCTCTATCCGATGAAGAACTTTGATTGTTTTGTTGAGTTGATTTTCTACTTCATTTTTTAAGATTTTGAACATTTCAAAAGCTTCATCTTAGTGTCTTAGCAAGTACACATAACCATAACGACTATAATCGTCGATGAAGGTAATGAAGTATCTTTCACCATTCCTTGTCATTGTTTTAAAAGGACCACATACTTCTAAATATATGATTCCTAATAAATCTTTTTCCCTTTTGTTGGGGCCACTAAAGGGTTCCTTGGTCATCTTTCCTTGTAAATACGATTCACACTTGTCAAATGATTCATCTTTATTTGCATCCAAACGACCATCTTCCCTTGTAAATAAGATTCACACTTGTCAAATAACTCGTCTTCATTTGCATCCAAAAGACCATTCTTTTGAAGTGTTTGAATGCAATTCTTGTTTATGTGACCAAGACTGTTGGGTTTGTTGGACCATTATTAAACTAGTTTAACCATTTAAACTTGAAAAATGCAACGGATAAATACCTTAATATGTTCATTTGTAATCTGAAAAATAAGGTTCATTTCATAACAACAACAAACCCAAGAACATAAGGATCATTTATACGTGTTTGAACTAGCTATCAACAACAAATAACAACCAAAGTATGATATACAAACTACCTTTTGTATGCTGCTGAAAATCGTGAGATTAGATGAAGAAAATGGAGTTCTTGAATGACCAAAATACCAAGGAGAGGTGTCCTCAAGCATCCATACCCACAAGCATCAAACATCCTTTTGCTAGGATTTGAACACCAAAATCGGCCGAAGAGGGCTGGAAAATCTGATTTTCAGCCTTGTGTTTCTTCAAGCAAGTGGATAAGAAGTGTTCTTGATGGCCCTTGCATGTATGAGAGAGAGAGAGAGAGGATGGAGATGTGTGTGTTTTCAAGATTTCTTGTTACTAGAAAAAAGCACACCAACCCCTATAAGGGGCGGCCGCAAGTTGGATTAAAGGGGGGGTTTTCCCCCAAAACCTTTTTTTCAACATTTTTAAAACCATGTAACTAGTTAATTGATTAGTTATGCAATTAATCATATAATTACATAAGTCACACACATTCTATTATTATTTGGCATTATTTAACGAACTTAAATAATATCACAAATAATCCTCATGAACAAAATATCCATATAAGTTGTTCCATCTCAAATGCAACTTATTTAGAAAACCCATTTTCTAAATTGGTGTTATTATTTAATTGCATGATCATATCATC
>BJCO01653384.1:0-37548 GCA_018326465.1 Flaveria floridana | reverse complement strand
AGATAAATGAAATGAAAGTATTACGTAAAATAAAGTGAAAGAGTAATAAAGAAAAGAGAAGGAACATTAATAAAAGTTAACAAGTCTTGCAAGCTTATAGGAGGTACACGACTGTGTGTCGTTAGCTCAACTGTGTTGCGGGCTAGCTACCCATTGATGCACACAGGGTCAATCAATTGAGATTGGCAGGACCTTTGTAGCGTGCCCCGGATGATTGGGTCGGCCTTGTACACAGTACACATAGCCCTTTTGAGGGATACAGTTGACCCCTTCGGGGGATACACATAGCCCTTTCGGGGGACACAGTTACCCTTTCGAGGGATATAGATGGCCCGTCATCCGTTTTCGCATCGCGCATATAGTTGGGGTATCGCTCACTGGTCCATAGAGAAAGTGAAACATAAAGATAAAGTCTACAGACAAGGCATACAGTATAGAGAACGAACGTTATTTGTTCATACAGTTGATGCGTGCTCGCATATACAGTACAATATAGTATTTTACAGAAAAGGGTATTTTCATATACTACATATAGAAAGTGTTTTACCACATATAAAACTAGAACTCACTCAGCAACGCTGACTTTTATATGTTTCCAGTTGGTAGGTAAGGTTGCTGAGGATGGTGCAAGGCGGCTACTCAGTTCTTTTGGAATGACATTCTTTTGATTAATGCTTTTGTGATGTAATACGACAATAGATATTTTGTAATTGATGAATGCTGTATTATTTGGCAAAAGCATTTATAGTAAATGGAAAGTTTTCTTTAAAAGTTTCCGCTGCATGATTTTATTAAATTAATAAAATTGCATGTTTTACCTGTGATGATAGACCAGTTGTGAGGTGCTTGGGATTGGGGCCTTACAACACATAACACATAACATATCACATAAAGGTTTAAAATAAGCATATATAATATTCTTAAGTATATTTATAAGCATAACATAAATCACATAATCGTATGCATACCTATAAGCAATGTTGTAAAAATCGCTAGGCGCTAGTCGGGCGGCGAGGTGGGGACTAGGGATTAATCGGGATTAATAGGGATTAATCGGGATTAATCGGTTTGAAATTTTTATATATAATTTTTATTTATATATATATAAATACACATTTTTATATGTAATTTTTATAAATATGTATAGCTTTATATATATATAAACAACTTTGGCCGGAATTTCAAAATTTTCGCTGGAATTTTTGAACTTCGCCGGAATTCCGCCGGAATCTCGCCGGAATTCCGCCGGATTCTGCAAAAATGCAGAATAGAGGCCGATTAACAGCCGACTAGATCCGATTAGGGCCGATTTTTTCCCGATTTGGACCAATTTTACCGATTAGCGATTATTGAGTCCGATTAGGGGAAATCCAATCGGTGGCTCACCGATTGCCGACTAGTCGCCGATTAATCAGCCGACTAGTCCGATTTTTGCAACACTGAACATTACATTAAGGTACATGAGTTAAGACACATGAATAAATAGGCATGGGTCATAGATGCATGGGTCATTAATGAGTTGACATGTTGACAACAAAACAAAAGGTGTCTAAACATTGTTCAGCCTGTGATAACAAGGTTAACTAATTATGTCAATGGTTAACACATGTACGTGACTTATTTAAGATCCATTAATCAAAACATAGTTTTATAATTTTATACCAATCCCCATTAAACTTCTAACTTCTAGATTTCTTATAATCTTATTATCTATTAGCCATGTGAAGTTAGTAATATTAATATTCATGAAACATGTCATGTGACTCGTTATTAGACATTTTATATTTACTGATGCTAAACTGGTCGTATTGATTATTTATGTATAACATGTTTGTGTCATATAACTAGCTTATTAAGCATGTCCATATAGTGCTTAACTAAATAACACAGTTAAATGTGTCAAGTTCGGATTCAATAGTCGTGTAAAACATATTGTTTTTATTAAAGTTGGATTATTAAAGAATTTATGTATGATGCTATAAGAACCAAACGACCAAAATGGTTTTTTCAGATACAATTTAATATCCGAAAAAGTACTATTTAACCCTAAACAATCATTTATCAAAATCGGTTTCACTATGCTCAAAATAGTAGAAACTAATAATCCATGATAGAAAACAATTATAAAATGCACCTTCCCATAATGCAACTGAACATTTTTCAATGCAAAAACATAAATAATTATCATCAAACTATTTATTCCAGTGACATATTTTACAAACAACTTGGATTTTCTAACACCTAGCATAACAATAATGTCTAATTGTCAACCCTTATCAACGTTGACCTTGAGTTTATAGGTGCTGATCAAATTCCTTTTATTAAAATTTATCTCTCAATTATTGTTAATTCTTAATATGTACGTACTACGTGTAAGATTAATCTGTGGATTAATGATTATATTCATTTTTCCTAAAAGACTTTAATTTAATCACATAATAAAATGTACAAAGTCCCATATAATTTCTAGTTTCAAGACAGATGTTTGACCGTTATAAAGTCTACTCAACAATATAATTCTAAAGCAGCTGCAGATACTTTCTGTAAATGAATGTAACCAAAGCAAAACAAGTTTTTTCTTCTTTCAAAATCTAGCAAATTTGACTAATAAAAGTCAAAATATCATCTACCTTTCACCTAGAGGTCAATATGAAGGCAAAACTTACAATCATGGTGTTGATAGTTGACAAACAAACACTCCGAATGATATATACACCTCTTCTAGCTTCTGCTGCACAAACACACCTTTTCCCCCCTTGAATGCCAAAAATGCTATAAAATGTGCATTGCAATTTACAAACCTCATAAAACGGGCTATCGGGGTTGGTGGGTTACACTTTACATATACTGAGCCAGCCATTGTTTGCACATATCAAGCACAGGAAGTGCATTTGCATGCAACGCCTGCAACATCCATTGGTCTTAGGTTAGATTAACATGCAAAATTTATATAAAGTTATGAAAATTGAATCTGTATAAAATGGTGAGAGCGTCATGATTTTCATTTCATTTATCTTAGAATCGGATCCCCAGTATAATTTCAACCAAACATTAAAAAAAACGCAAAGTGCATACCTGATGTGCAACATACTGGACATCAGCCACACTTCCACTTCTAGAAGCAATCTGGAAGGCACTTTTGAGGCGGCCACACACCACACAAGCCAAAACTTTCCTGAAATGCCAACAATGTATTAAAATATGATTACAGTTTATAGTTGGACACATATATCCGATTTACCATAAAGTAAATGGTATTTAGGGTATGAAAAACCTAACCTGTGGCTGCTTGTTAGCATGTCAATAAGACGATCTGGACGTTCCTTATGTTTGTTGGCATATACATTAATAGCTGCTCCCAAAACCTATATCGAGGCACCAAGTTATATGTTTTCGTAATCATGTTTATTCAACATGTGAAATTAGTAATATACTGTTTTAGAAGTGAACTTATGATTAATTACCTGGTCCCAGTCTTCATCTTCAATTGTGCCCTTGATATTTCTAAAAAATTCAGTCAATTGACCACCTTTCTTTCTATCAGCAAGTGATGATGCCACACCAGCATATATATCAACAGCTGGAATTTCACATTAGTTCAGAAAATGAGAATATTATAACTAAATTCTTTAAGATACTAGTAAGACTGAATTGATTGTTATGACTGTTGATGCAGTTGTTACCGGAAAGATTGAACTCATAGATCACTTGGAAAGCAAGGTCAAAGTTCTTCTCGACAAGAGTTTCTGCTATCACACACCTCCTCCTGTAGCAAAGATACAAGAACCCTTATGTCAGTGGATTGGGGGGGTTTGAGTAATGGGTCGAAACAGGTTTTGGTTGAAATGGGTCATTTTGTACGGCTCAAAACAAACTGATCAGGGTTCAGTTGATCTCGCAAACACTTATTTGTTTGTTTTGTAAGAAAAAAGTGATACATAATTAATCGACTGCAATAATAGCATAGATATTTGAAGAAAAAAAACATTTTAGAAGATTGTATACATTAAGAAATAGACGTTGAACCTCTTTCAACCTGTTTGTAGAAGCTCACCTTTTTAGTTAACTTTTTTATTTGACTCATTTGAGTTAGCTCCCAAATCGACCAATTCATAAGAATAATGATCAATATTACCACCTCTAAATAATATAGAAAAAAACAAAGCGACTACCTAAAAGTTTCTGGGTCATTTGGGTTTCCAAAAAGAGAGTATTTCCATTGGGGTCCATCTGTATCATTAAAGGATTTTATCACATCCACCTACAATCAAGAACATGTTAGCATGTAGCAAAATGCATAAATGGGAAGACATAAAATTGTATAACAAGCTACCTGCATGGCAACTCGGGCAGAAAACTTCACTAATCCTTCTTCTGTAAGTTTTTGTGATGCACTTTTTCCACGAATACCCTTGGTGACAACCTTAGTTGAGCCACCACTTTTATTTCTTGCTGTCAATGCTTCATCAAAATGCATCTTCACACACAAAAGTAAAATAACTAAGCAGAAAGAAAAAAATAAGTGGTTCAAAAATGTGTTCATTAAAGCACAAGCCACTTACCTTTGCATTTTCCAAGTGTTTTATAGCTTCATCTAGAACAGATGAATTCACAAATAACTGGATACAACAAAGTCCAGCAGCCACATGATCCTTCCCTATCACCTGAATCATTAAGTTACAATCAAATATGTTATTGTAGGGCATTATTGTTGATTAATCTAATTCAACAGAACATAGGAATGACCTGGAATCTGTAAAGGTAGTTGAAATGCTTATAAGTTTCACAGAATACACAAATGCGGTTAAGTGCAGCTGATGTATACTGCTTCACCTCCGCATCAGCTGTTTCCATGGATGACATTCTAGAAGCCATTACTTCCTCTAAAACAGACATGGCTCCATAACCAATGCACAGGTCACACAAATCATCAACAGTTCCATAATCAGTGGAAAGTGGATCTGGTTTCTGTGGGGTTGATGACGACATGGCAGCAAGTGACGGTTGCTGAGGTGGTGAAGGAACACCGTTTTCAGGAAAAAATAGCATGCAGGCGTCCTTGTAATGACCATGCTTGAACATAAAATCAAGTAAATCTTTGCGTGTAAATTCTTGTAGATAGTTAACACATTCAAGGTATCGTATGGCATCCAGGTTGCTGCGTGGAACATCTTCAAATTCCGAATTATTAAGGGCACTCCCATCTGAAGCTTCTTGTAATCTTCTGGATCTCTCAGACCGTGGAAATGTAGATGGCATATATAAAACATTAAGATATGAGTCAGCAGATAGAGAATCATCCAAAATCGCAGGTGCACTTTTAGCCAAGTGCTCGTACCTGCAACATAAAGTGAAGTTTGTAATATAATCTTAATAATCCTAGACCGTACTATCATGTGGGATTATACTGGAAATGTTTGTTTCTTATTATATTAAGTAGGTAGCCTTTCTTACATGGAACGAACAGATGACACATCAGCTGGTGGACCTCCTTCAATTGTATTAATAATATCTTGAATAACTGGTGCAGGATCGTCTTTATACAATTGAAGTGCTTGCCTATGAACAGTGAAGCAAATTCTTATCAAATAATCAAATACAGAAAACTGAAGGTTTGTGAATGAACATGAGGTGAACATACTTGAATTTGACACGAGCTTGAGCATAGTGTTCCATTCGAATTAAAGCAAGTCCCCAAGCATTCCATACAGCAAATGCATCAATCTTAAAAGAAGAGATTACCATTAGACTAAAAAACTAAAATTAAATCTGAAAAACAGGTAGATACCATCATACCTTACACTTTTTACAAGTATATACAGCCATGCTATATCGTTCTTCAAGAATTAACCGATCACGCAATCGTGCAGATGATTCCTTGTCAGCAATATCATCAAGAGAAGCAGCAATTCCATATCCCAAAAGACTTTGCAACAGCTCAGCTCGCCTGAGCCACATGTCAGCTTGTGATAGGACTTCGGACAGCTCATCAGTTGACTGGCTACCCACGCTAGAGCTGCCTGCATCAGAGGACGTATCCTCAATGTCTTTATTTCTTTCAGAATAACCAGAAACCTCAAGCTTTCTAAGTTGAGCTTTAGCATAAAGAAGCCCCTACATATACAAAACAAGCTTGATATTAGTCCATGCATAGCTATACAGTATTTTTATTACTAAAATACTCATGGATACCTGAACAAATGTCTCTGTAGCATGATAAGCTCGACCAATAGTTTCCATTGATGCATTTTCCGGCAAGTGTTGAGAGCTCAACACATTTCTCATTTGATTAACACATAAATCCAAAGCACCTTTTGCCGATGAACTCTCGTCTGAACATAGAGAAAGCAGTTCCTGTATAATTTATAAACTTTCCCTTAATGAAAATGTTACATGCTAACATGTTACTTTATGTATAAAGTTGTGTACCTTGAAGAGAATGATATCCGGTGCACTTTCATAGTGATGAGATGACCGAACAGCTTCATCTTTATTTAAATCACCAGTGAGCATCCACTGATCAGCAGTAGAAACTGAAGGAAGACGATCTTGACCATCCATTGTGTATGATGAAACACGATCTTCTTGAATCCCAGCCATTGCTTCCCAAGTAGCTCTATCAGTTTGTGTAAGTCCTGACCCTTTTCTTTTCCTCTGTACTTCTTTAGGAGTAGTGGTTTTCTCTGCACTATTTCTTGGATTCCAAGAAAAAGCCCTCCGTGCCTCCTTTTGCAAGTTACTTAGACTATTAGAAAAAGAAGAACGCGTAGGAGTTCCTGACTTTTGCTTTGTTTTGGGGCCTGAAATTTGTATTCGTGACTCACGTCGAGGTGGGCTTATAGTAACCGCAATTGCTTTAGCAGCATATGTGAGAATTTTATTGTTGTCTCTTAGTGATGGGAATTCTTTAAGTATCTGAAAACAAATTACATACACCAAATGTTACGTAAAATCAGTTTGTGAATATTACATAAAAAGAAAATTCTTGTTTAAGGTACCATCGAAGCAGATTGCAGTTGTTTACGCATCAGCAAGACTTCAACAATCAGTTGAGGATGCTCGTGTAATGCAGAGCATCTTTGCTGCCATGGTAAAGGCAAAACCGCCAACACACGAAGACCTAGGGCCCACAAATTAAGGCGCGAAAGCTCGGGTTCAGTTAAGTTGCTGTCTTTTCTTTTCAGGAAAAAGTGAACCTTCAAAATAAGACATACATAAGCCTAAGTAAGTAGATTTGTTCGAAATTAATTACTGAAAACAAAGAATAAAATCTTACTAGTGAGCCTGGCAATTTTAGCGAGATTCTTTTAATTAACCCAAATGACCCGTTTCTTGAAGTGTTTGAATGATTTTGGCCCATAAAAATTTACCAAACAGGTTGAAATGGGCCGAAAGTTCTACCAAGTGTGAAACCATTTGGGTCATATTGGGTTGGAAGATCGGTCAATAGGGCAATTATTTAGGTAAAAAAATGAGCAAGAGTGCAAGACAGCAAGTGGCATTTGTTTTCCACTTCTCTTTTGTTGTACACAAAGTTCACATCACAGTTTGTTATTATTATTATTATTAATTAGTAAATATTGATCTAAATACACAAAGTTATCCTTAAATATATATCATCATTTTTTAATAAATAATAATTTCAATGCACGGAGTTGCACCATGCAAATTAATATTATTAAATTTATATATCTATACTTATACATGGTGACTATGAAAATAAAAGAAGTATAAATAACCCAAGTAATTTGACCAGCTTTCAAAACTGCTATTTTGACCCAAATCAATTATGACCCCTTACCCGCCCCGATCACCCATTTTGCCACCTCTACTTACAAGCAATTGTTTAGATCGAAGGTTGGGCAACTGTTGCATTGCACCCATTGCAACTGGGAGAGCATCTTCTGAATCACGCAGGGAAGAGAGAAACCGCGAAGCCTCAGCGGGCCCACCCCCAGTAATAGGGTCTGCTGTAAGAAGTTTTACAAGTTGACGACCCTGAAGTTCTCTACGTAATTCAATAGATAACCCCGCACTTTCAGCAACTTCTAAAGCAGCAGAAACAGCTCCCTTTTCAGCTAACCTGAGGGCTAGACCCTCAGGATCTTCCTTACACTCTGCTTCAACCTGATAAATTAAGAATATTAGATTGCAAATGATGGTTATCAAATAGAAATTAACAAGATTAATTATTAACATCGCATAGAATTTTCTATTAAGAAAGTATTCAACCTCTTGCCAGCTATTGTAACGCTCATCTGCAGATATTATATGACTGTACCGCATTAAAGCTTGTCTCCTTAGAACAACCTATACACAGAACACACATGTGTGTGAGGGTTTTTTTTTTTGTCGATTTGTTAAAATCTTTAAGAAGTAACTATGCTTTAAGTACACACAAAACAAAAAACAAATTGAAATCCCACTCAACGAGTAGGGTCCGGGGATAATGAGATAGGGACAAACCTTACCTCTATCCTACAAGACAGAGAGCCCCCCGACTCAGTTTTAAGTACAAATAACATGCATTAAAATAGACATTGGGTGACTTTCAGTCCATTCCCCTTTTGAAGCTTTAGCTATATTTTTATACATTGGAGATAAAAACACAACCTAAGTAGACCCGTTCATAATTGCCACCTTTACCAATTATACATCATGAGTTGGTAAAAGAAAAACCTCTTGTTTAGAAGGATCATTTTCGAGCAAGTGACAGTGGCACATGGTGAGAACATCCAAAGCAGCATCCAACTCCCATCTATGCAAATATCTGCAAATGCAAGAAAACATTTATTTATGAGAGACTTTCTCTGGTTCTAATTAATAATGTGATCTCTCAATCACTTTTCAGTCATAAGAATCAAAAAATAAATCAGGTACACATACTTGAGGGCAAGTGATGCTGCAAGTTGTTTATCTTTCAACCTTAGGCAATACTGCCAGCTATTACTTGGTATCCTAAAGGTTGGATGACCTGATCGATTGTGAACAGTATGATCTTCCTCCTCACGTTCAATTAATAATTTAAGTAAATGATCTGAAGCACCATCGCGTAAGCATCGATCAGAAAGAGCAAGAGCATCCATTAATTTTCCTTCTTCTATCAATCTAAGTTTCATGAGTGATATAGAGTAAGTGACACTAAGTAGTTTAAATGTAATTGTTACAGAAATGAAACATTAGAAAATTATTCACAAAAATATACCTTTCAACAGCTTTTTCGTAGGGTTTTTCATTCTCCCATCCAAAAGAAAGGAAGACTGTTGTATCAGTTTCAATAGTCTCTGACTTGGGAGAATCTTGCCAAATACCACTTTCATTAGTGGTTTCAGGGAGAACAGACATGGTGGGGCCTACTGCCAGGTCATCATGTTCTAAATCAGAATCACTGTCATGCTCGCGAAAACGCTTCACAGAAGTTTTTGCCTCATTTCCATCATTAATCGTGTGTTCAGCGGTTACAGCAACCTCTGAAACTCGGTGAAGATTAGTTTGCATTTGTATCCATCGATTCAAGGTTGGAAATCTGCTCGTTACAATAGAAAGTTAAATGTCATCACATAAAAACACTAAAGATTAACTGAACTCCGTTACAATAAACATGTAACCTCTCAGATTGATCAAGTGCAAACTCAAAGAATGATCTGTCAGCATCATGTTTTATCACCGAGCCCTCATTTAAGGAGTTTGATATTGTGGAGTCACCCCCACCATATAATATACAACTCCCGAAAACACATGCTAACACCGCTCTAACAGGGGAAAGTTTCACAAGATGCTTTACAACATCTAACTGAAGAGGGAACAAGGGAACTCCAGGTATCCCAGAGGACGGACAATAAGAACTCGGTTTGGCTTCTTTTGAAGAAGGCGAAAGAACTTTACATTCTGAATTACTTTTAGGGCATGTAGGAATTACTGCAATATCTGCCCATCCATGACCAGACCTAGGTGGATAAATTGGGGGCACACATGCGGAAATCACTTCATGTACAAAATCAGCTGACATAATTTCTGCCACCTTTGCAGCTGCATCAGTGCTACCGCGGTCAAACACCAAACGGGTCAGCAGCTGCAAACAGAAAATAAGATAAGGGTGCAAAATTTGAAAATGCCAGTTAAAATAAATAAAAATAATAAATAAAAAAGCAAGCTAGGGCAAGGTAACAATACATCTTTAGGCCATTCATAAATGAGAGAGAAATAATTGAAGTCATGAGTAGTATCTGTGCCATCAACTATGTCACCAATAGCTGCAATATGGAGGATAAATTGGGAAAGATATGTTGTAGCTTTGGAAGTCAGAGGGCCATATATTCTTTTTTCAGCATCTTTAACATCATATGATGTTGACGTGACTGACTTCTCACCACCTGATGATGGTTGATTCACGGGTCTCAATCCAAGCCCTAGAACTCCATTCTTGTCATGATTCAAAGCATCTTTATCGTGATACAAACTCTCTGCTCTCCTAGATTCTCTTTCATTTTCCTCATCGGCAATAGCTCTAGCGAGATTATGAAGCTTACCTAAGAATAATAAAAAATCATACTACCGAATTACTATTACAAATTAAACTAATTGGAGAAAGAAGGTTACCACTTAGAAACTGTCGCTTTCCCATGTGAGCATCTTCAATCATTTGATGTAACATAGCAAGAGCACGCTCCCTATGTCCTTGCCTTTGGATATCTTTCGATGAAGTATTTATCAAGTCTCCTGTTAAAAGCGCCTGAAGTACTGGAAACTTTTCCTAAAAATGTATATGTGTAATAAATTAAGTAAGTTTTACTTATATTGAAAGATCTTTATGTAATCCTGTTGCTTAACATAAAACAAATTAGATTACACAGTATAACAAACATCTTGTAACTAAGAGAACGTATAGAGAATACTGACCTGTTCCAACAACTCTTGAAGACGTTTAAGAAGACGTTTGGCAATTGAAATTATTGCAATTTCATAAATTTGATCCCAATAATTAACACCCATCTTAGGAGCACGACCAGGATAGATCTCTGACAGCATAACTTGGGCCTGTTACCATCACAATTCACAAGTCGAGCTAGAATAAACTTTTTTTCTAAATATATATCAACATATGCATTATAACATTGCAAAACCCATGTGAAGTTGTCATTGATTACCAGCATCATATAATTTTAACAAGCACTTAAAAGAAAGCATAGGTAAATGAATTTGTTTCAAGAATAATAGGTTGGATTAAGATGCCCATCTGTTCTTTTTTTCGTGGAATGGAAAAAGTATTTTTCACTTGCCTGATCTAGAAGCTTCTGAGACAAAGATGAGGACCTTGAAGATGCTGCAGCTACGTCAATACATAGAAGAGTCTGGCAAGCACATAAAAATGTAAGTTCTTATACAACATTGACAAATGGGTCCACTTTAAAACAAAGGACAATAAATGAAGTAGAAATAACAGAAGGAAAATATCATACTGCACTCAAAGGACCTAATTGAGAGCGAAGAGTGGAGAAATCTAATTCTTGGACCACAGAAGTTTCATCAGCAGCACGAGAAACAGCATCTGCAGCCTGTCGAATGACAAAAATATAGCCCTTATGCATAAACGTAGAATTTATAAACTGAAAATAGTTGTAACTAATGTCCAGTCAGCAGTTAAGGTGCATACAGAAGCTTTCTTAAAGGCTCCATCCACCCATTCAACCAGTTCAAGAGTAGCTTTATCCTCTGGAGGTAAGGAAAAGCGACTAACAGCCTCTTCTCCGATGTCATACTTTGCCCTTTGCATGCAACTGAAAAATAATAAACTATGGTCAAACATATCATTAAATTGGTATAAGCACGCATTCAACAATCTATAAACAAACTCACAGATTCAGCAGCTTAGACGGGGCAGCACGTAGCACGGTTGATGCCTCTTCCCATTTCCACTGGCGATCGGATAATGGAAGAAGACTTTGCAAGATTGATAACCGCCATTCCCAATCTTCAATGAAAGATCTTGCCTTTGAGATTCTCCATTCTAAGGCTCGTTTTCCATCAGTAGGGACATTTCCGTCATTGGCAATCTCCTGATCAGTAACAGATAAAGGTAGATTTTGCCTCAATATATTAAGAAGTCTCCCTGTGAATGATATGACCCTATTATTGCCTTCTTCATTAGTGCAGGAATCGCCACTTTCCTCACTAGTGTCAAGATGTGTAGTAGGTGGTGGAGATGATGACAAGTCCCGAGAGAGATCATCCATATGCAAAAGTGAGATGATAATGTTCACCATCATTATCTGCATCATTGAAAAGGGTCATGATTCGCCTAGGTTGTGAGATTAGAGATAGCCAATGGATGGGTCAGCTCAGATTGAAACATATTTTAGTATGTAGAAAAGAGTTGAATTGGGTTAACCTGTAAAACAATTTCTATCCATTTCTTATATAGTTAATGTGTTAGATATGATCACAGAAACTATGTTATCATTATAAAAACAAATTGGGTGACCTTCACCCCATTTGACCAGTTTCAACATGCATCCCTTTTAGCTACTCCCTCCATATCAAGATTATTTTCCACGTTCCTATTTTTACTTGTCCCAAAATAATTGTCATTTTAAAAAATGGATGGTTATAATTCACTAATTTTCTCATCATCCTTAGTTACCCTTTATCGTTATAACTTGCATTCTCCAATTCAACTGGCATCTTTAATGCAAAAAGGGTAAATTTGATGTTCTCGGTTCTCCTATTTAACATCTGCATTAACAAAGTCGTAAATTGTGCTTATTTGTTAGTGGGCAATTATTTTGGAATGGAGGGAGTTACTTTTTTATTTGACTAGTTAGGGGATAAACTATAACCTAAATCAACTCATTCATAAGTAGATGGGTCAAAAAATGCAACATCTAGTGAATAAAGGTCATTTGGTGAGAGCAATATTGTTGTATTTCCGTTAAATAATGGGAAAGGAGAAAATAAATAACCTTGCGTGGAATATTGTTGATAGCTTCTAAGTGAATCTTGAGGTCTTTCAAGTAACAAAGTGCCATTTGGTAGCTTTTTACTTCATTATTCTTACTATTCCCCATGGATCCAAGGGAAAGAACAGCAGATTCCATAGCATAACGCATATGCATGAGTTCAACATCTTTCATTCTATGAAATGCAAAACAACCACAAAGCAAAATAAGGTATTATACACAACTTAGAAAGTAGAGATTAGACATAGACTGGTTGCACTTGATCTTTAAAATACACTAAGATTCAACTGCCATATACGCAAATAATTGGACAGAAATCAAATACATTCAATGAGAATAATACTCCTTAAAATGTTGATGCAGAGACTCGGTTTATTAAAACATAAAAGAAATTGGACGCTACCTTTTCCAAGCTGCTAAATTCGATGTTATTGGTTGCATGCTAAACAACTCGATAGCATCTTGAAATCTTATGTCTGGAACTACATCAAACAAGACCTGTACAAAAAGAGAAGAAAACTAATACCTCACGCGTTATCCAAGACCAAACAATTGGACTTTGACGGTTTGACCTAACATGAGAGTGAAAAGAAAAACATTTTCCGACTCAATTTCATCTCGATGTGAACATATAACTTCATAGAGAAAAATGTAAAATTCAGGGAGAAAAAGTGTTAGCGCCCAACAAAGTTTACAAACTTACTCGAAGGGGGCTATGGATTGATAATCTTTCTAGAACAAGATTTTCAACAAATGGGTCCAACTGAAAATCTTCGTTTTCATGCTCTATTTGCCCTTTCCCAGACAAGAGTAATGATGATTTTAAACTCCATGATTGTCCAGAATTGACACATGCAACAAAAGAAGCCAGATCAAGCTGGTAACATAGGAAGTCACAAAGATGTTCAACACACGACACCTGTCAAACTTTAACAAGTTATACACGATACTAATTTATTCATGTAGAAGCAAGAATGTGTGCGCGTGTTGCTAGGTGGGTGGGTGGGTGTGATTAAATTTGGAATTAAAACAGTACCTCGTCTGATTTATTACCATAGAAAGAAGATTCTTCGAGCCTGAGAATTTGTGATTTACTAGTCCACAAAAGCTGCATCAACTTCCTTCTCATATCTGTTTTCCCAGGCAAAAGATCCCAACCCATAACAGCCACAAGGGGTTGAAGTTGGGGGTATAATGAAACAATCTATATAAAAATACAATGTTACCCAATCAGAACAGAATAATTTGATCTTAACACAATAATAAGTTTGAGGAATTTATATACGCTGCTAGCTTCTTGAAGTTGTTCCCTCTTTACAGCAGAAAGAGCAGCATCCATGACACATTGAAGTACATGCAACCCTGAGATACGTGCATAATGATACATGTCCCTCATGCATGCAGAGATTGCCAACTTCAACATTAATGTTTGGCCGCCAGGCGTCATCTGTGCAGTTAAAAGTCGTACAATAGGGGTTGGAATCTGGTTGCCATTTGAAACTTTATGTGACTCTATCTCTTCAGAGAGCAATTCCTCCTGAATGGACTGCAAAAGACATGTGACATATTCATGTAGGCATGACTTGTGTGCCATTGTACACAATTACATTGTAGAAAGAAGTATATAATTACTAAAGCTGACTCTTATACACAGATGTAAAAGTAGATCAACATAATTACAAATGCACAATAAGAAAACAACCTCATACCTGTACCATATGAACAAGATTTGTGGAGTTTGATGAAAGTGCTTTCTCATATATTGACAATAGTTTACTTCGTGTAGTAAGCCAAGTGTCATCATAGGCTACCAATCCTGAGAAAACCCGCTTAAGGAGATCTTGCAAAACCATGCTATTTCAACATCACAAGGAATAACAAATAAATAACCAACAAAAAAAGTAATTGATAAAGACTATTACTGAATCAAGTTATCAATGATGTGAAATTGAAAAAAAAAAGAACAGGACCAGCCAAAATTTATCAGCAAATTGAGAACTATGGACTAATTGAGGTGTTGTCCAATTTGGTAGATAATTCTTACTGTAACTATTATCAATTAAAAAGAAAAGGTTTAGTCAACTCATTTTGCTCCTGTATAATTATCAATTAAAAAGAAAAGGTTTAGTCAACTCATTTTGCTCCTGTATAGTGGCGGGGTCGAGTTATATTATTCGTCTGGACAAAACGAAGGTTTCATATTGAGTGGTGAGTCGATAAGACATATAGCTCAATGCAATATAAACATTTCTCCTTCATGTATGACATCTTTTTTACCAATGCCGTGTCATAAATAAGAAAAGTATGCATCATCTAGCAAAGTGCATTAAATCAACTGTATTGACGTACATAAAAGCTGTAAATCTGGAAGTCAATCTTAAAAGAAAATTGTATCTTCATGCATACCGGTAATCAGCTTCATCCGACCCATAGTCAAAGTGAAGAAATTGAACATGGGAGATAGCTCCATCATTGTCACCTTCCTTCAAGCATTCCTTCATGGCATCCAAATGCACCATCTGAACACATCTTTGTGTCAACTTAAGAACCTTAACATCCTCATCTCTGTCGTCTTCTTGAACTGTAGGAGAGTCGACCAAACCTGAATCATCACCACCATCATTCTCTTGAACCCATTTGACCTGTTTCGCTATATTCTCACACAATGCCTCAAAAATATCAGCATTTTCCAAAATCACTCCCCTCAAACACATCATTTCACCTTCTTCCATCTCTAAAACACCGTCAGAAGGCCCCTCTTCTTCACTTTCTCTAGTTTCCAATTCAATCAAATCTGGCCTCAACCTCTTGAACCCAACTTCCAAGATCTTATTCAATACTCTCAAACACTCTTCAAAATCCCAATGTCTAGTACTAGTACCCGAATCAATACCATTAAAACCCAATCCGCTGGTATCCCCTTTTGTTTCACTAGTCTGTTGTTTCAGATCACTATCACTAATAACAGTTCCATCACTATCACCTCTCGAATCCTTGAGCTTCTTGTTCGAATCAAAATCACTAACCGAATCAGAATTGGCAATATCCGATTCATTTTGACCTAAATTACTATTCTCCTTCCTACTATCCAAAACCCTAGACGTAATAATCTGAACATAGAGCAAAAATTCAGCACGCAAACGCAACGTGCTCGAATCAAAACTCCAAACTCGCGATGTAGCATCATTAAACTGAAGAAGTTCTACAGTACATATATACGTTAAAAGAGCAGGTGAAGAATTCGAACCAAAAAGTATAGTCTCGTAACGGCCACCATTCGCGACAACTGTTTGAAGGATTATGCGAGCTAAATCAGGGTTTCGCGATCGGAGAGCGAGAATTGTAGCTCTAAATGGTTCGATTTGACCCAAAAACAGATGGTTTGCTGCGAGACGTGATAGCAGGTCTGATTCCATACCTGTGTGTGATTCCATCGGTGCTTCTGAGCTTATGGATTCATCTGGATAAAGGTGATTGGATTGATAGTGATGATTGATGAATGGATGAAGAGGTGAATGAAGAAGAAGACGAAGGATGTTAAAAAGGGTTTATATAGTTAGCGATACCTTGTTGGTTACTACTTACTAGCATCATCGGTAAGAAAAATCGATACAAACAAACAAATTCGAAAATGGAAATCGGAATCCACATGTTAGAGTAAAAGTGTAAAACATGAGCAAGTCAAACAAAATATGTTGAGACAGTAATTTGAAAAGGAGTTCAAATGAAACACGTTACAAACTTACATGTTATACGATACAAGATTATACGTTTAAAAATACTCGTTTGTATTCTAAGAATAGGTTGATTCATCGTAGGACTATGTGCAAGTGTTATAGTCCCGCGTGATAGAAAACATAAGCATAAATTTCATAATCTATTATTTTGTCATGTAATTCTATATTTATCAAAAGTTATACCGGTACGTTTACCTTTATTGCATCTATTACTATAATTACACATAACTTATCATCACTTTTGTTACTTTTGTAACCGGTTGAACTTCTTTTGTTATCGCATGTGTATTTACATTTTTACAATTTAGAATATGTCATACCCTTAATTGATTGTGTTTATAGCATTCCAGCTTGTTAACTTGTTACTGCAATTTTTATTTAATTTAAGTTTCATCACACTCCAATCAAAATGGAATAGTTAAAATTTATTATTGATAGTTCATCTAATCAGGCAACCCCGATGTTAAACTAGCAAATTCATATGCTTGAAAAAACATTTAAAAGAAATTTAGTCACATTTAATGAATTTCTAAAAACCACAATTATGGTCTGATTATTATGTGTAATCATGTCCCTAAAAACCACATTCAATTTCCCATCAGTAGTCATCGTTCATCTCATAATTGTTTTCAAGATAACTGCTATTAATCAAAATACTCATAATTAATGCATTTTCGCAAATGAGATGTATGGAACATGTCTTGTGTCACACTATCAAGATCTTATGGTAATTCTAAATGGCATGCTATATTGACAACCTAAATATAAAGTCTAAATGATTTGATAAACCTCACACTTAACTTTCTACTGTCAATTTAATATTTTTTAGCAAAAACTCACATCGTATAAAACAATTGTGGCATGATACTTATTTATTCATTCACCGACACCTATGTCATACAAATCCTATTTGATACCTCAGGTGCATCTTTCTTAATCAACCTCCTTGTTTACAAGTCATTTCATCTTACGAGTTACAACCTAGGATGTAGGTACCGACACAATAGCCACTTTATTATCAGGGTGCTTTCACAAGCTAGACACATGGGACGTGTGAATGTATCACACTAAGGGGATGTTTGTTTTGGCTGACCTGGCTGACTGGCTAACTCGGTCAGCCGGTCAGCGTGTTTGATGTGGTTGTGTTGTGTTTTGACCGGGTCCGTGGATGCTGACCCAGACCTTAATCTTGAACCAGGATTTAAAGAATAGGCCTTATTATTACTAGCTCACATAGTTCTATGCTCAGGTCCCTAATATTTCTTGCTAAATTTGATGTCTATGTAATACTAGTTATCGTCTTTTATGGCGCAAATTATCTTATTTATGTTGCACTAGATTTTAAGAATATTGGTCATCCTAACTACTTGTTTAAGACAAACTTCATTAATTTCATGTTTGAGATTCAAGTTTGAATCATTTCTTATGATGACCTTTCATTCACTGACGTTATTGCATTCAGCATCAAGATGCCAACATCATATCTTCCTGCCACATCAGAGTCACTTACATGGCTCCAAATGCCAAAAATCCATCAAAGGCCATCACCTTTCTTTATCAAATAAACAACTCTTCAGCTTCATCTGAATCACTACAAGTCAGAGATTAGTTGATTGCTAGGGCAGAAGGTGGAGATAAAGATCTATGTGATCCTTTGACCACATTAAGACCTTCTTTTTAAACTAATCCTAAAAGCCAAAGCTGCCAAAATAATAAGGGGAATTATAGACTCTGTTGAAAAGATCCCAAACACAAACACCTTTTGAATATCAAAGAAATGGTTCAATTGATCCACACAAAAAAACGCACATTCTTGAGCAATATGTTCAGGCTTTATTGATGGACAACAAGGAGTATTCGGAAGCTTTAAGCCTTCTTTCTTGTTTGGTCAAAGAAGTGAAAAGACTTAATTGTAAGTTACTTCTTGTTGATATTGATTTATAAGAAGCAAATTACATTGCTCATTAAGAAACCGCCTAAAGGCAAAAGCAGCAGACAGCTGCATATGCAATCTATGTTCCACCTGCTCAACAGGGTAACATAGATTTACAAATTAGAATTTCTCATGCTGAAGAGAGATTATAAAACTTCTTAATATAGCTACTTTTTTTAAGTATTTAATGCTCTTGATGATCTACAGCAGTTTATTGTCTTACATATGTGCTGCTATGAAAAATCATAGTGAACCAGGCTGATGATGTGGCCGGAATTATCTCTTCAAAAGCTTTGAAACTTTTAGACACCTTCTTCACTCCATGATACACTCTTGAAGCAAAACTTATGCAGGTTATGATCATTAATCATTATCGTTGTTATTACTTATTAGAGTCGTTGCTAATAGTGGAACTTATGCCTTGTTTTTCTTTTTTTAGTTAGCGAATCGCTATATTACAGATTTTGGTGTAAAAACTTACTATGCAGGTTGATTGAACCATATTCATGGGTCAAGACATAGTTGGGCTGATCGAGCTTCCGGAATACCACGTGTAGAAGAAACTGTCACAGATAATACATGACAAGAAGTTTGCTGGAACATTGAATCTGATCAAAGTATCAGGTGTTTCATTATTTTTGATGATATGAGCACAGATGCAGTCTTTACCTCGCAACATTTGTCACCATTGGAAACATGTGTAAGATTGTTGATTGCTTGTTCAAAGATCATCTAAATTTAATGGCATAAAGATGATATTTCTGGTTCATGTTCTTTTGTTTCTTATATCACATATGTTCATGATTTCATCCCCTTTAATCATGTCATCTTAAGACTTGAAAAAGAAACTTAAATCTGATGGAATGAGCGGCCATAGAGTGACCTATAGCAACAACGTTGTGTCGTCGCCATAGATCTAGTCGCCATAGACTCTTTTTCTTGTAGTGTTTTAAAGTACTATCGATTATAAAAATTAACACCCGTTTCAAAATTAATATAATATAATAAAAATGTATGAATCACATAATACAATTACATAAATCTATCATATTTATAACAACGTCTAGAATTAATGTATTATATATTATCAACATATTATTTGTTATTTCTTAAAATACCCTTGTATATATTGTCTATATATGTGTGTCCCCACTTACATTAGGTCTTTTCTACCACTTGCCTCTTTTATCATCTTTCTCATTTACTATGATACATAGTCATCAAATTTAATTCATTTCACTCTCCTTCTCCTACAGAAATAATGCATATTCATACATCACCATCTATGATTATTATTATCCAAAGCTAATGTCAATATTGGCAATCCATCAAATAATTTTCACATGATCAACGCCCAAAGATTCAGTAACTCTAATATAATCACTTCAATTCAAACAACACGTTGCCTTTGACTTCACCCCTTTTATTCGAATCTAACACAATCACCACCACTCATATTAATCCATTACACATATGTTAGATAACATATATACAAAATATTCCATTGTTATCAGATAAACAACATGACTTGTTCAATGGAATCACAAGCAAAAATAGGTCATGATCATGGCTCAAGACGTTGTGTATGGGTCCCCAGTCCGATGATCGTTGGTGCTGGACCGTCTGGTCTCGCGGCTGCAACTTGTTTGAACGAGAAAGGGGTCCCAACCATTGTGCTGGAGCGCGCAAACCACATCACGTCGTTATGGCGATTCAAGACGTATGATCGGCTCAGGTTACACCTCCCCAAGAAGTTTTGTGAGCTTCCCATGATGCACTTCCCTGAGGACTATCCTACATTCCCTTCACAACGTACAGTTTTTGGAGTATTTGGAGGATAACGCTAAACGATTCGCGATTAAACCGTTGTTTGAGCAAGAAGTTAAAAGTGCGGAGTATGATGTGAGTCTAGGGTGGTGGAGAGTGGTGAGTGTAGGGGTGAAAGGGGAGGAGGTGGAGTATGTTTGCCGGTGGTTGTTGGTGGCTACCGGAGACAACGCGGCGGCGGTGTCGCTGGAGATCAAAGGGATGGAAGATTTTGGTAGGGTGGTGCAGCACATGGTGGAGTATAAGAGTGGTGGTGGTTTTAAAGGGAAGAAAGTGTTGGTTGTTGGTTGTGGGAATTTAGGAATGGAAGTGTGTTTGGATCTTTGTAATCATAATGCTCATCCTTCTCTTGTTGTCAGAGATAGTACTTGTATATTGTATACTGTTCATTTGAGAATTAATAATATGCTGAGAATCGTGAAGAGTTATGACTGATGATGTGTGGTGTATTGGGGAACAGATTCATGTGCTACCACGAGAGATGATGGGAAGATCGATATTTGGGTTGTCCCAGTGGCTGCTGAAGTGGCTACCCGTAAGGCTCGTTGATCGCTTTTTGTTGATCATGTCATGGTTTATTTTTGGTGATACGACTAGTTGTGGACTCGACCGCCCCAATGTAGGGCCTCTCGAGCTAAAAAGCAAGACCGGGAAGACACCGATGTTGGATGTGGGAACCTCGCCAAGATCAAGAGAGACATCAAGCCTCAAGGTAAGCCAAGCTAGCATAATGTATATATACAATATTTTGTACTTCTTTGGGTTATCTTCAATACCTTGTGTATTTACCATTTTTTTGCTATAACATGTGTAAGAACTTCCACAAGTTTTTAGAATATAAAATGTTGTTAATAAGAATGACTTTTACAAACATAAAAACTAAAAGAAACTGAGATGTACTCAATTGAGCATGTGTTTTTAAACCATCTTAAACATAGTACATGCACTATATTCTTATAATTAATACATGTACTTTAACATGTGTAGATACATCCAAGCATTCAAAGTGTTGGAAACCATAGTGTAAAATTGTAAATAGAAGAGTAGAGATTTTTGATGCAATCATTTTAGCAACGGGGTACAGAAGCAATACTCCATCATGGCTAAAGGTACTTTATATCCTCTTCTTTCTCTTTTATTGCTGCAAAATAAATTTTGATTTATTTTCCAATTAATTTACATCTAAAACTAATTATATTTGTCTATAGGAGAAGCATATGTTCTCGGAGAAAGATGGGATGCCTCGTAAACCATTTTTGCAAGGATGGAAAGGCGAATGTGGGATATACGCCATAGGGTTCACTAAGCGTGGCTTGTTTGGTTCATCGATGGATGCAAATTCTATCATGATATAGGATAGTGTATGTATACATCTTGCACATTGCCATATTAATTTCTTTGACGTAGAGAGGGATAGGGTGAAGATTGTAGGTTTGATTTTTTTTAATGTTTTTATATTTAGTTTGCTTGGTTTAGAGCTTGAATGCTAACACATATTTTATTAGAATCAGATCAAAAAAAAATTTTTTCCTTGTTAAGCGTAGGAAATAATCTATGCCGTTGATCTTACTTTTCAATTGCTAATGTTAATTAACTTTTAGCAAATCGCTGAAATAGCTAATTTTATTCTTTTTTATTTATGCATAGTACCTTTATATACTTTAAAGTGATATTTCTAGAAATATTGATGCATTTTTAATTTTAATCATAAAATGCATTTAAACTACTTGCAACAATGCTCTAACTTGTCAACGTTGTTCATCCAAAATATCTACAATGATGTTTAAACCTATTACAATGATGCGTTTAATATTATATCATTGGTCCATGTTGGTCTAGGGCTACCACAAGAATGATTTGTGCAATTATAATTATGCATATTCATATCTAAAACACACGTATACTCTTGCGTTATCATATACACATGTCACACTTTTAAAATTTAATATGCTTCATATGTAAGGTCATTTTTACATAAACCAACCTCTATTCTAATATATATATTAAACATACTTTCATTCTCATGCAACAATTAAAATACTTTATATTCAAATATTATTAATTTCCATAGATAAATAACTAGTCGGGTTTTTTTTTGAACGGCAATAATTAATCGGTGTTATTTGTAACATCGATTTATTATTAAATTGATCACATCTTATTCTTAAAAGTTGTTTAACAAACTTATTATATAGTCAAAACAAAGATTTAGTTTCTAGTTTTCTACAAAGAAAATAAAGAATAAAAATTAAGTTTATAAAAGAAAATTTTGGTCTTGAAGTTAGAAAATAACCACTTAAACATCGATTAGTAATGGCTAGAAACTCAAAAACTATTTTTCTTTGATGAATGTAATACGAAAATGATGCTTTCGTATCGAAATTCCAAAGGATCACCAAGACATTGATTACCTTTTATATATTCTTTTGCAATTCATTGTTGTAATATTTAACATTCAACTAGCTTTTTGGACCACGGTTTCCATCATAACAAGCCCGTTTTGAAATAAAAACGCGTGTGAAAGAAAAATAAACTTCACATGTTCTTCTAGAAAAATAAACTTTACATATACATAAACTCATACATCTGAGTTTACTTCGTACATCATTGTTCACTAAAATTTTAATTCTCAACATCATAAAAAATAATATAGCTATATACACACCAGATACTATTAGTCCACGATCATTTTTCCTTAATTACATGTCATCGGATGATTTTGTTGAAGTGATGTGGTTTTGATGATATTGATGTGCTACTAGCTACACATGGTTTCTTGATGAGTTGCTGCCACAATCTCTTTCAAATGATACTCATACTAAGCCTGGCAATTATCAAAACCCAACTTGTTGTATTTGGGTTGATTTGGACTCTAAATAAAACTATTTGGGTTGTTTTGGGTTTATAAGTATTCTTAAATAGGTTAGGATGAGTAAGTCTAAATACTATAGAAAATGCAAGCAAGTCAGGATGGGTGGGAAAGAAAATGGATGGGTCAGGATGGGTTCATAAAAAAGAACCGCATGGATCCGACTTCTTTGGTTCACCAAACCTTAACCCCAACATCAGTTTCAGGCCGATCTATCACCCATTTCTCCCGTCAATTGAAATTGTTTGATCAATTGGTCCACTGCTTAAGTTAGAAATTCAAAAAAAACATGGTGCTTTATCAAATGATTATTTGTTACTCTATTAGTTGATGTGAAAGATGTATTTTAAATTAAATTATAACTAATCTGTATGTTAACATATTAGGGACTTACGTTAATGGACAAATGAGCAGAAGCATTGATTTGAGTTTGGCACCAAATATGTACCACCTTAAGGTTGCTCTATATACAGTTATTGATGTTTCTTCTTACTCTTGTGGTCCTATTACACCATACGGGATTTTGTTGAGAACCATTTTTGATTATTTTGTTGCTTTTAAACCTACCGTGTTTGTTAATAGCAGCTGGAAACACATGATCCACGGATTTTTGAGACTTTTTAAATCAACCTGTCCTGACTCGAACCCATCCTGACCTGAACTCTTTCTGACCCATACCCATCCTGATCATTTTTTTAATCAGCCCATCCTGACCTACACCCATTCTGACCCAAACCGATCCTAACCCAACAACCAACCCAATCCAACCCGTCCATTTTGCCACCTCTAGTCGATACCTATGGTTTTCACAATTATAAAAAGTGATTGAACATGCATACACGTGATAAACAATTGTTCAACTAATTTCATCCAAGACTCACGTCACATGCATGTTATAACTTCTTATTTTATTATCAAATAATTCCAAAACGTATATGTTGACCAAGTGCTAAAACTTAAGAGTTGTACATACATAACACACATACATCATACATGAATGCATGATATATACATACGCACTTTATCAATTACACATGTGAATAGAGATAGATGTGTTAGTATGTAATTATTTTAGTCGTTTTATTTAACTAATTTGTCGAATAACATTCATGAATAAGAAGTCTATCTTTTTATATGCTTTACAAGAGAGGGAATTCGGAATAGTCTTAACTTAGCATCATACATATCACTATTTCTTTTAAATCTACTTGACATGCACCCTCACACTCGTATACACAAGCCATATTATAGTACGATTCTATTGTAAAAGACTTTCTGCCTTTTAACGAAGTATAATATAAGCACTTCTTTAAGATTAGCCTCATTGTTTCTTGGGTGTTATAAATGTTTATCTGACTTTAATATACGTCCTTTCTATTTTTTATATATTAGTATATAACAGTGTTAGGAAAGCCACCAAGGAATATAAAAACGTCAATAACAACAACAATAATAGATGATAAGAGTAAGTTGAAGTTTAGATAAATCTTCAAAGGTTTTTTTGTTGATTTTTTTAAGTAAACAGAAGTACTATAAAAAGATTAATACAAAGACACGTAGACATGTAGTTGAGTATCTTAATGATATCGTATATCTTGACTAATACACTCTATCATAATATCAATTTAAGCCTATCCTAAAACACAAGAAAAACAAACCCTCTCACTTTTGCAATCCAAGTGCAACATGCACACAAAATAATCTTTAAGGTCAATGGTCCCTAGCAAACTCAATGATATTTTTACACAGAAGATAATTCCATACATAGTAAGTTAGTAGCCATGAGTTAAGAGTGAAAAAAACTTTAACGATACAACTTTGAAGTAAAGGTTCTAATAGATGTGTAAAAAGCGTGACGATACATTTACATATCCTTATCTTTTTTAAACGGCTAAAGGATCACTGATGTGCCACTTCCCCGCCACTGACCTATCCGATTATTTTCATTATTCAAATATGGAAATTTTCGTTTCCTTATCTAATGTTTACGGTTTTACTTACATTTTGTTCTAAACCGCGATAATACAACAACAATATCAGATTCACTTTTAAGCTTGTAATTTTGGGAAAAGAAAACATATATGATATTGACCAATAATTTCGAGACCGGATCGGACCGGCCGGTCGAACCGGTCCGACCGAGAATCGGAGGGGGGGCCAAAGCGGTTCAGACCTGTTCGTTTTGGAGGGGTTGGACCGGTGATCGGACCAGATTTTGATTTTTTTTTTTGAATTTTAATGGGTAAAAACGAAGGTTGACCAATAAATTAATATGTTATACATAAAATTATTGTAAGGTTTTATATATAATTATAAAATACACATATAAATGACTTATATTGAATTATATACTAACTCTATATATAATATACTATATATATAGTTATAATGTTATCCGGTTCTTAAATTCGATCTAACCGGTCCGACCATCAAACCACTAAAGCGTCCGGTTCGACATCTGATCCGGTTCGAAAACAATGATATTGACACAAAATTGATTTCCTTTACAACAAACCACCTGCTATCGATAACGCTAACAGAGTAACAGTGATTCCAAACGGTGCATAAAGAACTTCACAAGCATCTGTAAACAAAAAATATCATCATTTCTGAAGTATTATTCTTCAAAGCGTGTGAGAAAATGGTGAACTTCATGCTGTACATCACTGCGGAGCTCGAGAATCTCACAAATTTGCAACCAAAAGGCGGTGTCGATGATCCTAACTTCACCTACTACTTCAAGGTTTTCTCACTTTTCAGCAATCGATGATTCTTTTTTACTCGATTATCTTATTTTGGATGTTTGTGTGGTTCGTTTTTATATGTGTTAAGAGGATTTAATCGTGCCTTATATCTGCGATTGTTGATTTGAGTTTCTCTGTGATGATTTATGTATGTAATCTATGTGTTTGTGTGCTTGAAATTTTGATCTCTCGATGGCGCTTTATGTTCGATCGATTATGTGTTAGATTTAGGGTTTATATATCTTCTTCGTTGTTTGATTTGGTATTCTGTTTTTTGTGGCTTTGGATCGGTCTGTTTAGATTAAGTGTTTGTTTACGTTTTTCTATTACAATTTCAGAAATACTCATATATTGTTGTTGTTGCAACAGAACTCCAAGCGCTATAGCATGATAATTGTGTTACTGTAAATCCAAAATGTTGTTGTCACGTGTATCATTCTCTTTGTTTTAAATATGATTAGCTTTGGTTATATGTGTTATTGTGTTATGTAATCTGTATCTAGTTATTAAATTTCACGAGCTTTTGATGCTTCATTTACCAATCTGTTTGGTTATTAGTTTGAAGTTCATCAAAGATATGAACTATTGTAACTTATTGGCATTTTATCTTTGCCTGATTCTGCTTAGTTTCTAAGTGCAATATTTTAACATATTACCAATAATACAATAGATATGTACTTCGATGTATCTCTCATTGATGGCTTTTTGTGTGTCTAATTGGTTCGATATTGTAACATCTATTTTGTCACAAATCTAACTTTTATTCCAAACAATCTGTTAGTTGTAATCAACTGTCACTGGTCCCCCTCCTTAAACTTATAGCTGTGTTTCTCATGTGGCTCATTTTTAAACAACTGACTGTGGTAGTTTTTCATAAAGTAATGTGCCTACGTTCCTTATTTTATTAACTTTCAGTCATTAATCCATGTGCATTGGTCAATTTTTAATATCATTATTTTGTGGTGGCTGCTCATTTCTTCCATAGATGTAACGTTTCCATCACAAAGTTTGAGTGGCGGTGGCAAATGGGTGTGCATCTTACACTTCCATCACATGTGCAGCAATCTTAGTTGTATATATCATGATAGATGGATTCAGATCAATGGATTTATAATCAATGCATTCACATGTTTATTTCAGTATTTATTTTGTATTGAAGATTAATATATGTATGGGTAACTGTATTAGGTATATATGCTTGTATGCATGGACATCATATAGCTAGGCACCACTACATATGAGGAGTCATAAGTTCTTCCTGACTTTGATTACACAGGAAAATATTACACCAAAATATGTATTTATTTCTACCTCTTATACATACTAACATATGCATTTTAACCATATTTAGGGAACTCCCGAAGATTCTTATTTTTGTATGCATGTGTGTGTGTTTTATCTGATTAATAAACCATATACCTGATTACCTGGGTATGCCCACATCTATGCATATGTACATCCCTCATCCGCTTTTTGCACACAATAAAGTGTGACAGAAGTAAACTCTTGTCACGTCTTTACTTTTTTTCCATATCAAGATTAAAGCATTATTTAGTATCAGCTGTAGTTTCTGTATTAAAAGACTCTTATCACGTGCTATATTGTGCACAAACATTCACTGTTGTAATTACCTATTTTCACAATAATTCTGTTTGGATTTTAAGTTCATGCATTGTTTTTTATGTCTCTAAGACATCTTGAGGATTTTTTTGATGTGTTTTATACTTAATCTTGAAGAAAATGAACATATAAATATTCTAATGTCATGCTAGTAAATACCCATTTGATTATCACTTAAAACTATTATTGTTATTTCTGTTGCTTTCTCCAGTTAGTAATAACTATACAACCACTTTCAGAGTTCCTTAATATTTCAGGTGATATTTTTGTAATGCCAGTTACATATCTTCTCATTACATCTGCTCTGTAGTTGAAGTGCGAAAACTGTGGTGAGGTGACTGATAAGGAGACATGTGTGAGCCTGGGTGAGATACTTCCTCTCGCAAAAAAGGGCACCACCAATCTTATCCAAAAGGTTAGCTTCTCTTGATCTCTTTTTTAAAAGCATATGTCTTCATATTGGTGTTTATAATTGATTGCATCAGTATATATAATATTATATTATTATTTAATACATACCCATGAAGGACATGTGTGTTCTATTAATCTGTGAGATTAAAACCCTTTGCAGCATGAACATGAGAAATCATAATGCAAGTTAGTACATGCTATTTGACCTGTTGGAGACTTGGAGATACACATGTAATATACTAATATCATAATTCAAGTCAAAAGGAAAGGAAAAAAGAACAAAATATACATGCTACGAACTGATGTTCATTTGTTGGTTGGTGTGGTTTATCCTTAATTACATCATGTGTGTGTCCTATTATCTTGAGATACTTCATGGCCTCTCTTTGGATCATTGCAGAGTGGAAGCTTTTAGGTTTGTTTCTTCCTGTTATGTCTATGTTAGCACAAGTATGTTGGGGCTTCTATTTAGTTGTTATATATTTATCTACTTAAATGTGGTTCCCTTGGTAATAGGAATCTAAAGCCCTATACCCTTACAGAAATTAATTATCTTTAACCCTGTAAACTTTTCCTATGTCTTGTTTGCTTGGGAGTTGGGATAGACGTGGTAGTGCAATAACTTTGATCAAGTAGTGGAGAAGTTGTTGCTCCAAGGCCCGACCTCATGTACTAGAAATTAGAAAAGTAGGTATAGGTAATCTTGACAAGGAGACTGTTATCATCCTTTTTTTATTATTTATTTATTTAATTATTTAGTTTTGAAATATTGACCGCTCTAATGGTAAGACATAAGTACGAATTCTAATTTCTTGGGTTTGATAAGTTCTTAAAAATTCATATCTTGTTATATAGATATTTGACTTGCTGAGCTGTCCTCCAATTTCGAGGAACACTTGCAATTACATGTGTAAATAGGCAGATGGAGTATACATGAAATTATAGTGAAACTGGTACCAGATTCAGTTTCCATGGTTGATATTGAACTATGTTATTTGCTTCTGTTTTTGTGGTTGTATTAGTGCAAGTTCTGTAAAAGGGAAGGAACTGTAACTATGATCCCCGGACGAGGCTCTCCACTTACTAATGAATACAGTGAGACTGGAAAGTATGCTCCTTTAATGGTATTCGACTGCAGGGGTTTTGAACCGATGGATTTCGCATTCAGCAGTGGCTGGAAAGCTGAATCTGTAAGTCATAACCCACATCAAATAATCACAACTATTTTAAAAACTTTCATCATATAATAATTTTAAAATTGGCTTGTCAACCATGTAGTCAGTCGGTCATAAGTGCATATATGTATATAATATTAATTTTAATTTTATTTTAGCTTGAAGGAACCAAGTTTGAGGATATTAATCTGGATGGAGGAGAATTTGCCGAGTATGATGAGAAGGGTGAGTGTGGGGTGATGATCTCTAACGTGCGCTCCATGTTCAAAGTTGTTGACTTGAGTAAGAAAAATCTCTAAATAAGCAATGTAGAGAGCATTGTCTTTTGACATATGCATTGGAACTAATATTTGCAGACTTGAGATTTCTCAGCTGTTGACCTGAAATTTCCTGTTCTTGATTTTTGATGTAAAAAATGCTGGGAAATATCGACAAGAATGTTATGTGTGATGAAAAAAAAACATGTTTCGGGTCAGATAACTTAGCTTGCTTGATCATTCATGCGTTTATGACTCGACATAACGCTCACGCAGAAAGTGAAAAATTGGGCTCAACATGTTAGTCCTGCGAGGGATTCTGGTTAGGATCCGTTGTCTCGGATCTGGAGCAGAATTATCAAACCATGGTTCAGGACCACAGTATACATCCTGTTTTAACCAAGGTTGATCAGTCTCTAATTATACAAAACTAACAGAGCATGAATGTACTGTTGGTGATGGGACATAATTACAACTGTACAGGTGTCTAAATGGGCCTCGAGATGGGCCTGAAAAGCTCAAATCTTGGCCTGGCAAAAGCTTGAAACTCTGATACAAATCCGTGGGCCTGGATGTGCCCAAATTTTCCATTTGGTCTGAATAAATTTTATGGTGCTTTCATTTTTCATTTATATTAATTTATAAAAATAATTATTAACCACAGAGGTATCCTGCATATCAATTATGTTTATGGGAAATTCAAAATACACAAGATGATTAGTGAATCTTTAGACTTTTTAGTGAATTTAGATAATTATTACTGTTTCCTAGTCTTATTTGTAGATATAGAGTTTAAATATGTCTATTTGAAACTCCTTAACAGCTTAACCCATCACCACCATTGCTTCTTCACTTTCTAGTCTATTCGTAGGTGGGTAAGTTTGGTGGAGTTTTGTAGTGGTTGGTGGTTGGCATCCGACACACATGACAGGGGCATTAAACGAATGAGATGTTAATTAAAGAATAATTAATTAACTTTGTAACCAATAATCCCTAGTTTAACTGGTTAAAGTTAGGTACCAATGATATATAAATAAAAGAAGATCATGAGTTCAAGTTTTAAAATACTGAGAGTTGAGCCAGTGGTTTTTTCAGCAATAAGTTTCATCCTGAGGCGGTTGGGATGCAGACCCGGCTGGGAAAACAGATAGGTGAGCCCGATTAAGATAACACATCTCATACGAAATAAGGTTGCACGTTTGTCATTTAAAAAAATAAGTAATTTTGTAAATATTGATTTATTACATAAATCACTAGAACAAGCTGTCACTTTGTATGTAACTTAATAGTAAATTCAGATGGTAAGTTAGACATGAGACGATGTGTTATTAAATATCCCTTGTACATGTGTCTCTTTAATTAGGTTTGGTAGATGATAGATTTTTGTAAGAACCCAAACATTAAAATGAAAAAAGGTACAATAACACAATTTAATGAAAAAGAAATATTTCTCTTCCGCTTATAATAAGAATTAAAAAACTTTTAAAGCATAAGAAACAATCCATATAAGTCATGGGTGTTAAGGAATGTTGGACAAATGTGCAGTGAAATCTTAAAAACAAGGTAACAAAGTCGCATACATTAACACACCATTATATGGGGTGAATGCATTGTGTATTTGGTAGACTATGAAGGTAGAATTGTTGTTAAAAAAATCCTGACGTACTGTTATAATGCATATAATTTAAAAGATATTAAACAATACATTATTAAATATAACATTATTATACTCGAATAAGATACATCTATGGCCATATATATGTCATTCACTAAATAAACCTAACAACATACATGTGGTCATCTCCAATCGTCAATTTATCCTTACTAAGGATACGGATACTTCTTCGCAATTACACATACTGAAACTTTCTATACTCACTCGTCATTCTTACTTGTCATGTTAATCGTACCTCCATATGTATTTAAACCCCATTACCCCCTGATAACAAACATGAAACGTATAATAAGTCGAACACGGACGTATATAAATGACATGATTATACAAGCATATACAAAATGAATAGTTAAATATAAGTATTTCTTTTAGAATACCCCTGTCTCTCTCACACACCATGTGCGGTGTGTTGTAAGCAATTCTAAAACAACAAAATCACGCACACGAACCAAATTCTTCAATAGATCTCTGCTCATTTCATACGTTTCCCATTGTTCCCTATATTTCCTCCATCACTTCAAAGTCCTTTTCTCAATTAATCACTCAGTTAACGTGTTGGGTCTAAATCAGCTGCAATAGTACCCATTCCAATTATTATTATTGTTATTGTTCGATGCTCTCTTTTGCCCATCAGTTCATCGTATGGTATGTTCTACTTCATTATCATCCCCCTTTAGATGCTTCAATTGCTTTGATTGTTGCTTTATTGGAGGATTTTGATCTTCTTATCGATCACCCATGTTGTATGATGTTAATTTGTAATTGGGTTTCTGCTGTTATATGCAAATTAACTGGCTTTTAACGCTGCTCTTCTATAGATGGTGAATTTCAACATCCCTAGATTTATGATCTTTAAGAATAGTATGAAAATCTGATGTTTTTTTTCTCTTTTCGGAAGATTATTTTTTGTGGATTACCAGTGTTTTGAGATCTCAGGGTTTTGATTCTTTATTCTTTTTCTTTTTGGAATATATGTTTTTGCCTGGAATCCTATGTTATTGTTTGTTTGTGAATGGGTTTATACTCTTTTCAGTAGATTGATAGGGTTTTAAACCCTTGTTAATGCTGTAATTTTCAAACCTCTTGATTTTAGATCTTAAGATTGAGTTATAACATATGCGATTGTTTGGTTGTTTATTTATTATGTTTATTGAAATTAGACTTTAATTCTGTCGTTATTATGATATTTCAGGGTGCAAGAAGGTTCACAAATGACTTGATGAGCTATAAAACAGCATACCCACAACCAAAATCTCATCTTTTTGTGTTATTAAGATAAGTTCTTGATTGTTATCATTGTTATTGCCAATGGAAGAAGGCAAAGATCCTGCTGCTACCACTGCAGTTATAGTTAGATCAAACCAATCTAGGGCTTTACCGCAAAGGCTTATACAACTACTTGCCTTATTTCTTGTTTTGTGTTTTACCATTTCTTTATTTAGTATATATATGATCCGTAAAACTGGAGTCGTTACAACGGTAACTTCAGCAATTCCCATTTTACAACCATGTATCCAAGAACAACCTAACAACAATCTTGATTATTGGATCAAGCCTCCTTCGAATCTTATTCACACGATGAGTGACGAGGAGCTATTTTGGAGAGCATCTTTTGTACCACAAGTAAAAAAGTATCCATTTGCAAGAGTTCCAAAGATTGCGTTTATGTTCTTAACGAAAGGCCCGCTACCATTGGCTCCTCTATGGGAACGGTTTTTTAAGGGGCATAGAAGTCTTTTTTCTATATACATTCATTCGCTTCCATCATATGAACCCCGTTTTCCACCCACATCTGTTTTTTATAACAGACAGATCCCAAGTCAGGTACGTTTTTGGGGCCCTTCTGGTTTCCTGTTACCTTAAAACTCTTTATATATAATTGTCATGATTTGACTGTATATATTGATGAAAATGTGCAGTTGTCCCCATGATTGATTGATTTGTCCGTTCATTGTTAGGGGAATTCCCTGAGTATGTGAACAATATGGCAGAGATAACCTCAAAAACTTGATTGATTCTAAATTATGTAAAACTGATTTATCTTATTGACATCCTTCGAGAGTTGATGTGTAACACTAATGTTCATAGAATCTTGAGTAAAAATCTTAACTAGGGGTTTAAATTTTCATGAAGCTTTTGAGGGAACATTGAACTAGAAGATTTAACTTTGTTTGATATGCTCTCTCTCATTTACATTAGCATGCCAGATTGCCAGCAGTTCAATGATAATACATATGGTTCCTGCTATAGTGAGAATCTTTAAACATAAAATTTTAATTTGAAAGTTAGGAGAGGGGGAGACAAATTCGGAATTTACTTCAGTTTCATGACATATTCAGTTAGTCGAAATAAAAGGTCTGCTAACATTGTTATAATTTTATTACACTAGCTCCTACTGTGAAGAAACATGTCCTCATAGATGGTTCTATGCACAACTTATTTTGTATTGCTTTTATTTTCTCTTCTTATTCCCCTATGTAAACTTTCGCAATTGCAGGAGTTTTTTGCGTTGTTTGTTTGAGAATATGTCCTCTAATAGATCTTCCCTTACAGGATAAACATTATTATACAACTATTCTTATAGCAACCACAAGATGTTTATAATATATTGAGATATCTCGATAGATTGAGATACCTCATGGCTCATTCTTTTAGTGTGTTCTTTCACTGTTTGAAAGCTTTGACATTCCTTCTACAAGATGATTGTAATTTATTGGCTAGTAATAATTTAGATGCTACTAGTTTGCTCATATGGAAAAATTCCAATATTATGCTACATATCTCTCATTATGTTCGTATTGGCTCACAAGATTCTCTAATTTAACTTCGGTGAATGCCATTTTAGACATTAGACTAACAATAAAACACAATATGAAGATAACTAATGTAAGAAGATCTAACTGACTGTTGTTGCAGATAGCTGAATGGGGTAGAATGAGCATGTGTGATGCTGAAAGAAGACTATTAGCAAACGCCCTTCTTGATATCTCAAATGAATACTTTATTCTAGTCTCAGAATCATGCATTCCCATCTACAACTTCACAACAATTTACCGTTACATAACTCGATCCAAATACAGTTTCATGGGAGCTTTTGATGACCCAGGCCCGTTTGGTCGTGGCCGGTATAACCCAAACATGTTACCCGAAGTCAACATCTCCGAATGGAGAAAAGGGTCTCAATGGTTTGAAGTCAACCGAAAACTTGCAACAGTCATAATATCCGATGTGACATATTACCCAAAGTTCTTGGAGTTCTGTAGGCCTGCTTGTTATGTCGATGAACATTATTTCCCTACTTTATTAACAATCCGGGCACCCAATCTGCTAGCAAACCGGAGTTTGACTTGGGTTGACTGGTCAAGAGGTGGGCCCCACCCTGCAACATTTGGGGCAACCGATATTACAGAAGGGTTCATGGTGAAACTTCATGAAGGGCGTGAATGCCTTTATAATGACAAGCCATCTTCCGTGTGTTATATGTTCGCTAGGAAATTTGCTCCGAGCACATTACAGCGGCTGCTGCTTTTTGCACAAGAATTTTTGGGGTACTAATTTGATCTGAAATTGTTAAGTTTGAAGACAGTTTCTTTAGTATGCAGATTATGATATGAACAGTTTTTTCTGTATATTGTTAGTTTGAAGACAGTTTTGATCTGAAATTGTTAAGTTTGAAGACAGTTTCTTTAGTATGCAGATTATGATATGAACAGTTTTTTCTGTATATTGTTAGTTTGAAGACAGTTTTGATCTGAAATTGTTAAGTTTGAAGACAGTTTCTTTAGTATGCAGATTATGATATGAACAGTTTTTTCTGTATATTGTTAGTTTGAAGACAGTTTTGATCTGAAATTGTTAAGTTTGAAGACAGTTTCTTTAGTATGCAGATTATGATATGAACAGTTTTTTCTGTATATTGTTAGTTTGAAGACAGTTTTGATCTGAAATTGTTAAGTTTGAAGACAGTTTCTTTAGTATGCAGATTATGATATGAACAGTTTTTTCTGTATATTGTTAGTTTGAAGACAGTTTTGATCTGAAATTGTTAAGTTTGAAGACAGTTTCTTTAGTATGCAGATTATGATATGAACAGTTTTTTCTGTATATTGTTAGTTTGGAAACTGGTGTTTTTTTGTTAGAAAACCTTAATTGTTTTGATTTTGTTAGCAAAAGCTTCAGGTTTGTAGAAAATTTCCTCCCATTGATGTAGTTTTACTGTGTGAATTAAGCTGAGTGGCTGTGGTTACCAAAACCTTAGATTACTATTATAGTTTTAATCAGTGTAAAAATCGGTCTAGGCGGCCGATTAATCAGTGATTAATCGCTAGACGGCCTAGGCCCTTGTAGATTAATGCTAGTCGGATCAATTAATCGGTAATCGGACCTAGGCGGGATTAATCGGACCTGGGCGGGATTAATCGGACCTAATCGGTAAATATCGGTGTAATCGGCGTACTACTTTCTTATCGGTCAAAGCCGGTCAACGGCTTGAATGTGGGTTTTAAAACCATAATCTTACGGTTCTTACCATTTAAACCACAGTCCTATCCCGCTAGCCGACATCCCCACTTCCACTTCGAATCTTGAGACCAGACCCCCTCCCGGCAACCACCCCTCCGGCGACCAGGCTCCCTCCCGGCGACCAGCCTCCAACCGCGAACAGCTCCTCCCGCAGCAGCCCCAACCGCGAACGGCTCCACAGTACTTGATGGTTACTTTTTATATTTTGAAACTATTTGATGTTTAAAGTGTTTGAACCACTATGTTTTAATTTTTATATTTTGAACTATGTGATCTTTGTAGTGTTTGATGGTTAATTTTATGTTTAATTATTAATGTTGAAGTGTACTAATCTTAAGTATATATATATATAATTTCTTAAAAATACATATAAAATTTCCAAATCGATTAATCCCAATTAATTCCTAGTCCCTACCTCACCGTCCGACTAGCGCCTAGCGATTTTTACAACATTGGTTTTAATGATAATGTACTATTTTTGATCTTCATGCTATGACCCTTTTGTGGGTACTGGGCACCAGGGTAAGTCTTTATTCAGATATGCTTGAAAGTTTATGGGTGGTTCCAATGAGTTTTTATAGGTTATGGGAATCTTGGTTTAAAAAAGGAGCTACATTTTTAGTTCCTAAAAGTCATTGAGCGAGTTGAGAGTTACACGTACGCGATACGTTTAGTGTTAAACAAATTATTTACAGATGGTATTTTAACTAGTAAATTTTAAAACACTAAAAAGTAAGATATTAAAATAAAAAAATACAAAAAGAATAGTAATGAGGAACCCATATGAAAAGAATAGTAATATACTCCTATTAACTGAGTCTAAGGTGCTGTTTGTTTCTGAAGAGGTAAAACGTCTGCAGTCTGCAGACCACATTTGCAGACATCTGTAGGAGAAGAGGTGGACCAAACCTCTGCAGCCTGTATTAAAAAGACTGTTTGTTTTGTAACGTTTGCAGACTGCTGAAATAAACTGAAATTAATAAAAAGTTAAATCAACCGAATTGTAATTTCAACACATACATACAAGTGATTATGTCAATTTATTGAATCACTATATTCAATCAACCTGCCCATTTTTCCACCACTATTTTTATATGATTATATCAATGTGCAATGCGTACACTTGATCTAGCTGCACATGCATTAATCAAACAGTTAAATGTCTGCCCATTAGGCTTTACATCAAGCTTCTTCATTTCTTCAAAAATCTTCAATCACAGAAACAACAAATGGTTAAAAGTTCATAAAAATATCATATTTACACCATCATATGCCATTGCCTACAAATGTATGATAAAGATACAAAGAAAAGATACCCGTGTTGCCTCAACAAAGTTCTTACACTTCCCGCATGTTGAGATCATGAAGTTGTACAAAACTACCTATAATAGATATAAACATTGTCATCGAACAATAAAGAGTAAAAAAACCAACTGACGAGTAATAACTTAAGCTGCCAAACAGCAGCAGGAGTGACAAACCAATATACATGAATTCTAAATAACATACAGTAAACAAACAAACAAACATACCCAGTGTCTCCCGCTGAAGAGCAGGGTCTGGGAGGGGTATATGGTGGCAAGTCTTTCCTCTATCTAGAAAGATAGAGAGACCGCTTCCGAAGAGACCCCCGACTCGTTAACACAGGCAATAACAATAACAATCATAATACAACGCATATACAAAGCATATAACAAAGCATATAACAAAGCATATAACAAAGCATATAACAAAGCATATAACAAAGCATATAACAAAGCATAACAAAGCATATAACAAAGCATAACAACGGCAATAACCATCATAATACGAAGCATATAACA
>BJCO01653324.1:0-12448 GCA_018326465.1 Flaveria floridana | reverse complement strand
TAATGACCGTGCAACCTGAACTGTTTGTTCGAAGAGGAGACCTTCGGGTGAACAGTAGCAGTGGAGTATATCAGTGAGTATTCAGTTGGAATGCTGAGAAGAGATGTTCGAAACCTCTAAACATCAACTCAATCAATAGATCAATCAGGTTAAACCTAGATCTGAGCAGATCTGTGTAATAACTGAGAGCCAAAGCTTTGATACCAATTGACTGGGTTTGAGAATGATATTCACTGTTGATATGAATCAACAAGGATCGAATATGAAGATTGAGTCAATGATTGAAAGGCGGAATCAAGCAATCAAAGAACATAGAATACTTGATATACTCATAAATGCACTCTTGTATTAATTAGATGAACTGTTACAAAGTAAAGGATAGGGTTTAGCAAGCTACAGTAACAAGACAGCTAACATGGGAGAAAACAAAGTATATTTTGATTGTCTATTCTAAAATGCAAAAGTCTCAAAAGTCATTCTCACATACGAGGTTTCTATTCTATTTATAGGCTGACTTACAGCTTGTACAAAAAGACTAAACTACCTTTACAATATTACAGAATAGTCCAAAGTCTAAGTCTTCATCCGCATTTGTCATTTGTCATCCGCATTGACTAATGCGTATGAGTGAATCTTTATCAGCATTGATCTTCTATTAGCCGCATTAGTGTTTGGTCATCAGCATTAGTCAATGCGGATGAGCAAACACTTGGCGCATTTGTTGTTGGACATCCGCATTAGTTAATGCGGATGAACAAATGCCTTGTCCGCATTTCATCGGCTATCCGCATTAGTTAATGCGGATGAACAAATACTTGTCAGCATTTGTTCTTGGTCATCCGCATTGACAAATGCGGATAGCCAACACTTGTACTTTTTCTTCTTATGCAGAAACTTCTTTATCCGTATTTCTTCTTGGACTTAGGGAGATTTCCATCAGAACAACCATCCACCTCTTGAATTGTCATGTATGATCCTTTCAGGGTCCAACAGAAGATTTCCTGTTTCCCCTGAGATATAGAGATTACTAGAGCTCTTCTATCAGTGTCATACCTACATCCCATAATTGGATTCTCAGAGTGATGAGATGGGGTTGACATAGCTCTTGGAATACCCTCCTCAAACAGACTTTGTATGAGTGAGTCCACATCAATGTGAGGAGGTTGCTGAGTATGGACAATTGCATGTAAGGGTGGTCAAACCTCAATATCCATACTCTATGAAGAACTCCCAGGTTCTATGATTGCTTGGACTTTCTCCCCCTTTTTGGTAGCATCACCCTCTTACATAGGTGAGTTAGGGGTTAAGTCTATCACATCCACAGGTTTTTATGTTCCTGGTTGAGTCCTTCTTAAAGGTCTCCTAGCTAGTTTTTCCTTGAGATCAGAAAAAACACAAGTTGCTAATCATGTACCCTTCTTTGCAAGGTAGTCACTTGATATTCCAAGTGACTAACCTCGGAGACTAAATAGGTGCAGGTTTAAGTTAGTCTCATAATGAGGAGAATGTTAGAACACTTAATAGATCAAATAGAGAACCGGGTTTAAGTGAAAGATACAAAGAACATAAGTAAACAATAAGACAGAACACAAGAATAATAACAAGATAAGTATGGTTTTCAAGAATGTTGTATATTACTCTCAAGTTCTACTACAAGTGATACAAAGCATAAGATAAAGTACAAGAATCTGATATACTTTATACTAAATCCTACAACCCGTTATACTTTGAAAGCCAGCTGGAAACACTATCTAGACAACAAGATCAATGTAAAGTGAAAAGGCAGATTACCTTTGGACTAGTGACTATGACATGCCATAGCTCAAATCCTAATGTATTAAAAAAAGGATGAAAGGTATAAAGTAGAAAGTTACAGACTCTAAACCATAATGTACAGTTGCAAAAGCATGGACCTTTTCACCAACTAATACAAGTTGGTGAGTCTTCAGAGATGCAGCGGAAAGTGGGTCAGCTTTACGCAAAAGTTTATCATAGAAAGCACGTCTTCTTTGTCTTCAGAACAAATTGATCTTCTCTTCACTGGATTCGGAAGACTTTGTCTTTGAAGCTTCGGAAGACTTCATATTTGGCTTTGGAAGATTTGGTCTTTGGCTTCGGAAGATTTTACACTTAGAATATTTTCTATGAGGAGTGTATAACTTCCAAAGTAACTTCTATTATGTACATCATGTATCCAAGCTGGAAGCTCTTTGGTTGCTTTGTTTACATAAGCCTTTCAAGTATAACCTTACGAGTTTGAAAAGAACAAACGGTATCTTTGGTAGTGTTTGCTTGTAGTTACAACATGATCTACGGTGATAAAGTATATATTGTACCTAAGATTATATCTATGGTCAAGGCAGAAAGGTTTAAACACTAAAACAAATGAATAAAGTTGTTAGATGTGCCTATGGTGTGTGACTTTTGCTAATCTGTTTTGTGAGGATTGGCGAGAGTACCACCTAATTGAAAGATAGAATTTCAGATCAATTTATTTTAAGGAGCTTAGACCATTCTAAAGAAGCATATCATCTAGCTCCATTAGAAATGAAAGAACTGAGGTCTTGACTAAAATGACTCCACGGTAAAGATTACATTTCACCAAGCCTTTCTTTATGAGCCATTCCGGTGCTATCCGCGAAAAACAAATATGTAAGCATGTAGATATCTATGATTAGAGGGAGCTGAACAAGCCAACATTTATGAATAAGTACTTGATACCTAGGATTTATGATCTATTTTATCAATTGGAAGGTGACTTTTTTCACCTTTATTTACAACTGAAAAAGAGGATATATACATGGGATCATGCTAGATGTGATTCAAAGAAGAAAGAGTCGATGAATTTTACTTCTACATGTTTTCACAGATCTTAAGTAAGAAGGCTTAAGATCTAAAATTTTTTCATTGATCTTCAAAGTTGAGATCTAGATCCCCGTGTTTTCTATGTTCTCTTTTTTTTTCAGGATGATATGCTACTCTACTTGTTTATTATTCTTAGATATAAAATGTTTCATGGTAAAGCTGATAGCCTGATTCTTGGGTACATGTTTAAAACATTTTTATCGCATGCATATCAATATATATATATATATATATGTATATATATATAACTTAATAAATAGGTGTTTTAAATTTTCTGAGTTAATTATTAAGATTAAAGATGGAATATAATGTTCACAACGCATGATAGAAGCATTTACACCTTCGCAAGTAGATCGCCTGACTCTGTAAGTAATTATGTGCCTTTGTAGGCAGACTATTACTTCCATAAGTAATCTTACACCACTATAATTGGGTATGAACCTTTGTAAGAGCAAAGCCTTCATAACCAACTTTAATTAGCCGATTCAGAAGTAAGTAAACCTCTGTTAGTGATATATTTCCCACGTAACTCTTGATTCTTAGAATATATCAAACATTACCCTGCAAGTGGTACGACCTCTTCATCTGATTTTATGCCTGCATAGTGTTAGGACCATGTACGTACGGAGTACTAACAGATTCTGCGTGAAACCAGATCAAATAGCGTGTAATTCGATTTGATTGGCGATCCAATCAGTGAGAACGAATAACCCGATCGAACTAACGATGTAACAAACGTTAAGAACAGATTGGAATCGATCAGGAACGAACTATGAACTTTGATTTGCGACTTGGGACGCTCTGGACGGCTAGGGTACGAAAGTATTCGAAGTGTTATGTTTTTCCATGAATTATGTGGTATTTATAGGTTTCCACGAAGTGTTATGCGTTTGACTAATACGCACGACTGAATGTTCAGTCGTGCGACTGAATCAATCTTATGTCTCAATCATACAAGTGCTCCAGTTACCTGGTTTAGTCGTGCGACTGGTCCATAAGTATGGTTCATTCATGCGTATGGGCCATAAGTATGGTTCAGTAGCATGAATGTCCACATGACAAAGTTAAACACATTTCTAAGTTCTTATTGACTTAGAACTTTGTAAAACAACATCAAACCTATATATTAAGTTCATATATGTCAACCATATTCAATATAATGATAACATGACATAATCAATCACAAATAAACATCACCATGCATTTCATATATCATTAATATCATCAATTACATCAAATTACATCATTTTAAGACATGAAAGACTTTTACATTTGAGATCATAAACTAGGTACATCAAGATGTATCAACAAACATTCCCTTGGACCTAGTTTAGCCTAGTGTCTAACATTCTTCACGTGCTCTTGGAACTTCTTGTACTTCTCTTCTCTTATGACTCCAGCGCGTATCTTGAAAGCAAAGCAGAGTCTTATCACATGTTGAAACTGTAGAGCTTGTACAATGTTCTGTGTGTCCTTGAATAGTGGCCACTTGTAGAGAGTGTAGACATCATCTACAGTGAGTTGGTCAGCCACATAGGGTCAAATACCCGGATGGTCTCTATTTTCCCGTCCTTGTGCAAAACTATGACCGCTTCACCCATTCGCCAGTCACAATACCACCACTTCGAGTCTGGAGTGAAGTCCTGATGCATTTCCCGTAGTGGGATCTTCGATATTGTGCGCGGAGGACTCCACTTCAGCACGACTTTAGGTCTTCCAGTGATAGGATCAACTTCTGTCTTATGTATGAACTGTTTAGGCTGTTAAGGCATGAAGTTGACCCATCTGGTGTGGTATTCCTTCTTGAGCGCCATCTCAAACCGACTCGACATCTTTCTTGGGTTGGCGTATAAAAGATCTAAACAGGCCAGCCTGTTCAGCTCAAAACCGGGAAGAGTCTTCAGATCATGAGGATATCTGAGGTACTCAATCCCCTTCTCTCTCTTGACCGCATAGACATCCAAGTCCTCAATATATGCCTAACTGATAATCTTGCCTGACACCTTCTGATGCTTCTTTACTCGATAGAGTTTGGTGTAGTCATTTGACTTTGTAGGTTCTCGTTGGGCTCTCATCTCCTTCAAACAAGCTGCCCATTCAGCCTTCTTTAACTCAACATCAGCGTTTGAGGCTTGGGCTTTATCTTCCTCCTTTTCTTTCTCTTTCTCTTTCGCATCAAAAGTTCCAAAAGTATCACTGCCAAATGTTTCACCCAGACCGGGGATAACATTACCCTCATGGTCAGTGTACTCTGTATAATACTCTGATCTAATATCCTCAATATCTATCTCATCCATGCCTTGAAGCTCTTCATCACTAATAACATCAACCTCAGGAGCACCTTTGACGAGCTAGTCTGGATTTAATCTGAACATGTCTGTGAGCTGCTCGTCAGTGAGGTCGTGGATGATCTCTCCCTCTTTAGGGGTGTAGCTCACAGATCGCCTAACGATCCCTTGCAAATCAAGAATCATGGATAGCTGAGTCTTGATTTGCTAAATGGGGTGACATCATAGTCGTCTGTCTGTTGAGCTTCATCTGTTTGATTAATCATTCAAAACACAATTACACATAAATCAGTAACCAAGATAACTAAACATTAATAAACATTAATTACATTAGTGTAATACATAATTCAAGTACAAAAGTTTTTCAAATACAAAGACATTTATTCATTACTTTTGCCTTGATCGCTCGATTCTTCAGCTTGAGGAGCTGAGGAAGAGGGTCACTGATCTTGATTGCGCTTTGTGCGCCTCTCCCGAGCAGATGGATTTGAGGCTGATGCTGATGCATCACCGTCATACTCATGCTCATCATCATCTCCTCCTTCTTTATCCATCCTGCTACCTTCCGCCTTAACCTCATCATCATCACCATCATCATCCGATTCTTCATCGGAGGAATCTTCATCATCATCATCTCCATAATCACCATCACCCTTTATCCTCAAGGGCTCACCCTTCGTCCCTTTTAGTCTAAGCATAAGCTTCTTGTTCTTCTTCTCAACCTCCTCAATCCTTTTTACCGAAGCCATCAGTAGCTCATTCTGTGCCGTGAGTAGCTAATGCTCTCTCATGAGCAGCATCTCTCTTAGTCAAGTGGGCTATTTGTTTGCCCTGAGCAAAATTGACTGCCATCAACTGATTTAGATAGTTTGCTCTCATATCATCTATCGTGAGCAGCTTGAGCACCAGTCGGTTGAGGCCAGCCAACTTCTCCTCTATCCCAACGGTGGGTATAGATGATCCCTGTGAAGGTGTAGATGCAGTAGAAGGGCCCGGTTGGGGTATGGTAGGTGTGGTGGTGGATGTGGTGTATGAGGGAGTAGGAATGAAGGTGAATGGTGGAGGAATAGATATGGGTATGGTAGGTGTGGTGGTAGGAATAGTGGTGGCTGTAGTGGTGGCTGTAGTGGTGGTAGGAGTGGTGGTAGGAGTGGTGGTAGTGGTGGTGATAGGAGTGGTGGTAGTGGTGGTGGGAGTATTAGCTGTGGTAGTGGAGGTGGTATTTAGGAAATCTGGGCCCAGTAAGTGGTGGTGGGAGTGCCATCTCTTGCCCTTCTACCCATGAGGCTGAGCCATTCTTTTCAGCCTCGAGCCCTTAGCAATCTGGGCTCCCCCTGGACTAATTGGCTGGGGAGGTGTATAAGTTGGATCATCAGTCTCAGCACCCTTAGCCCCAGCCTGGCATCCTCCAACCGCCTCTTTGCCCCTTTTGGGTGCCACAACTCGGCTACCGACAGTCTTCATAAGAGGCTCCTCATCCGACTCTTCTTCCTCCTCATCAACTAGGAAGTCCCGGTGGATGGCAGCCTGCTCCGATCCACCAGGAGCAGAAGTACTACTATGTGGAGGTGGTGGAGATATGGTAGATGTGTCAGTGGCTCATAATTGATTGGGGCCTGAATCTCCACCACCTTGACCATCATCATGGTCGTCATCGTCGTCATCAGTAGGAATCACAATAGGCTCGATGTCGGAATCACTATCATCGTGACACCACTTCTTATGAGCTGGCGCCACGTATCCCTCATTGGCCAGATGGCCGAAGAGTCTCCTCACCAGGGACTTCACCTGCTTCCCCCGGTATACCTTCATTCAGCCCAAGGTGGTGTCATCCATCGCCTCTAGAATCACTGCATCATCCTTCTCCTTAGGCAGCATAGGAAGCTTCTCGTCTATGATCATCTGCAAGAATCTTGGATACATGCAGAAGCCTTCCTTGCCTTTGGCCTCGATGTTCGCTGTCAAATGGGAGAAGACATGTGGGAGAAACTGAACGGGTGGTTCAATACCAGCGCAACGTATGCGTTCTGGATTTGATCAGACATCGCGTCGAATCCTCCTTTCCTGGAGGCTATGCACTTAAAGATCACATGTGCCAAGTACTTAAATTGGGGGCACATGTTGCTCTTATTCAGCACGCCGACATTGATGTCACCGGCGTACCTGATCCTAAGAAAGCATCACCGAACCATTAGGGGATGCAGCTTGGTTGGGTGGGCTCCGTCTTCACCCAGATCAAAGACTTGCCTGAGGTCGTCCTTCATGATCTAAACATCTTGACCGAAGATAGAACTCCGGAGGTAGTAAGGCTCAGCTGAGCGGTCGACGGTGGCATTGTCCCAGAACGCCTTCTGGATCGATCTGTATGGTGTACAGAGAGTGGAGATAGCCTTGTAGATCCTCGATCTACGTAGGAAAGCAATTATCCCGGTGAACTAAGAGGCATTCCGGGAAGTAGCATCAAGACGAGCACGGATGTTATTCTTGGTGCTCATAGTCTATCTCTCAGCCATGTAGTTGCAACACAAGAAACATATACGTTAGATCCGTTCATAAGAGATAGCGGTTGAATTTGAACTGATTTTGACCAACTTGTTCAATCGTGTGATTGAATCATACGACTAAGTTCAGTCGTACGATTAACATGCGGTTGAGTTAGTCGTACAACTGAGTCACCAATTGATTCAATCATTCGATTGAATCATACGTCTGGCTCAATCGTGCGACTGAAGTTCATCAGCCTGTCCATTCGTATCCTGCACTATTCGAACCCATAAATTTGAATCTTTGTCAAAACGTTAAATTAGACTTCATGTTTAGATTCATTAAGTTCGCAAGGCCTCGAAATATCACTTAATGTCATAAATTTGAATCTTCGTCAAAACGTTAAATTAGACTTCGTGTTTAGATTCACTAGGTTCGCAAGGCCTCGAAATATCACTTAATGTCTTTTAAATCAACGTTTAAGTTCATTTAAGTGGTCTATTTTAGGGTTTTTTGTCTCGGTTCTTGATTTTAACAATTTAGGTCAATTTTGGTTTGATTAGACTATTTATTTATCTCGATTTCGTCCGCAAAGTACCTGAAGATGAACACTATATGGTCAGAAATAGAATCGGAGAGTAATCACAAATAATAGAAATTTGGGCAGAGTGTCTGGGTATTGGGCGGTTTTTGAGAATTTTGAAGTGGCGTAGGGTTTATGACCAACTGAGCCTCCTTTTATACTATTTTGAGTTTTAGTCATGTGACTGGACCCATGCGCATGACTCAATCGTGCGACTGGGGTTCAGTCGTGTGACTGACTTAGACTCCATCCAGTCATACGATTGGTTCATTCTTATGATGCAATCGCATGGTTTGCCCCATACTCATGGTCCATTCATGTGATTTGCTCATACTCATGGTCCATTCGTGTGATTTGCTCATACTTATGATTCAATCGTGCGATTGACTCATACTTATGATTCAATCGTGCGATTGACTCATACTTATGATGCAATCGTGCGATTGGTTCATACTTATGATCCAATCGTGCGATTGATTCATACTTATGAGTTCGACTTCATCCATTTCCACACACTCAGATTTAACTTTTGATATATAAATGTTATGACCGATGATTATCTCAGACATGATCTTTTAACACCTTTGATCACCTCAGACGTGATCCTTTTAAATTAAAACCGGTTGATCACCTCAGACGTGATCCTTTTAATTGAAATCGTTTGGTCACCTCAGATGTGACCCTTTTAAAATTTCAAAACTTGATTATCTCAGATATGATCATTTTAAATTCACACCAATTTGGTCACCTCAGACGTGACCCTTTTTAATTTATGATTCACAGAGTTCATCTACTTACATAGTCCGACATTGACACCTAATTGATAAATAAAATAGAAAAAAACTTGAATTGAAATAAAGCAGGACATATTTTTATGTTTTTTGTTTGAGGTGGGTTGAAAATATTTTAATTTTCCTTAAAAGATTTCTCCCCCTGAATAAAACAGCATCAACCATTTACATCTTATTTAGAAAGACTTTTATGAAATCATACAGGCATAAACATAATCATTTGGGAACCTTTTGCATGTGTTTGTTTAACTTATTCTTATTTGTCTGAGAGTCAAAAGCACTTACAGGAAATCACACTACAACTGTAAGAAGCACATAATGATTTGGACTATTGAGGATTGCTGCAACGATGATTGTCAGTATATTTGTCCACTTAAATCCATACACAGATTTTTGACTCATATTGGTGATTAGTTAGATTTGTTATTTCAACAAGCAGTTGTGGATCCCACGCTTATATGGTAATCAACATTCCTCGGGAGATTATTGAGCGGTTTACGGGTTTAGACATGAAGAAATTATTCAAAGAGCTTTCAAAGAGATGTCAAGCCTTAGGTCAGTGCCATCGTAAAGCAGAGAGGCGCAAACAATAATGAATTCTAGAATATTTAGGTTATGCTTATCCTCAGGTCAGTGCCATCGCACAGCAGAGAGGCACACAACCTATCTTCTTGTTTGAGCACTTTTCTTTTACACATTATGCACCAATAACATTAGTCGTTAGCTTGATTGCATTTAACAATTTTTTTCATGTGCTTTGCTTATTTTTAAAGTTATCCGCACACATTTATGGCGTTTATTTTACTCGTCACCCCTTATTGGAAATACATTGATTGTGTTAACCACGGATAAGATGGAAGCTCACAGCTAGTTGAACTATTTAGTTTTAATTTGTTTCACCAATAAGGTCCACTCGTCTATTGTGTTGAATCTACCGACACATCATATAATGGACTAGCAACCTCTAGGCCTACTCTCTCTATGTAACCTCAGTAACAGACTAGTTTATTATCATTTTTCCTTTATTTGGCTTATCCTTCTCAGACTTGTAAGTTTAATGTAACATTTTGAAAATTTAAGTCTTTTTGATGTCCCAAACAATTAGTTCCCTGTGTACTATCATATTCCGTAGTTTTGAATCAATCTCATAGATTCGATTTCTTTGCTTTTGCAGCTTTTCTGCCCACCCTCGTTTTTTTGTTTTTGTTTTTGAGTAATTTAAATCCTAACTACTAAAACTAAACCTATTCTCCTTCTAAAATTCTAAAACCGAAAATCTTTTTGTGTTTTTTGGATTTTTAAAGATAGGAAAATAAAATAAAGAAAAATAAAAAAATAAAACATAAAGACGGACTAAGAACTCGATTCTTCTGGAATCACATCACTTTTTTTAACGCCGTTGACCTCTAAGAGATATAAAAACCGAGGTTTATCAAATGCTTTTGTGTAAAGGTCGGTGCGTTGAAAATCTATATTAATTTTAACAACATCGATTAATTTCTTTTCAAAACAGTCACGTATAAAGTGATATTTATTACCGATGTGTTTAGTCTTTAGGTGTTGAACCGGATTTTTAGTGACAGCAATTGCAGCAGAATTATCAACAAAGATAGGGGTGTTCAAAAATTTCAAACCATAGTCTCGCATTTGCTGTTAAATCCAGATGATTTGAGAACAACAACTTGCAGCGGCAACGTATTCGGCTTCACATGTCGATAGAGCAACCGACGTCTGCTTCTTACACTGCCAGGTGACTAAGCGTCTTCCAAAGAACTGACATCCTACTGACGTTGACTTGTAATTCATCTTGAAATCACCATAATCCGAGTCACTAAACGTTGTAAGCTCAAAGTCATCATCATGAGGATACCACAACCCAAGTGTTGGAGTACCCTTCAGATAATGAAAAATCCTCCTTACCCCAATTAGTTGATTTACTTTAGGTTTTGCCTGATATCTGGAACAGAGACACGTGGCATACATAATATCAGGACGAGAAGCTATGAGGTACATGAGAGATCCGATCATTCCTCGATACATAGTGGCATCAACCAGATCACCATTCTCGTCGGGTGCCACATCATGGTTCGTGGCAAGTGGAGTTCCTGCAACCGTTGCATTCTCCATGTCAAACCGACTCAGGATATCTCCAACATATTTAGTCTGATGCAGGAAGATACCATTTGGTGTCTGGTCTACTTGTAAACTGAGAAAGAACTTCATCTCTCCCATGGCACTCATTTCTAACTCAGCTTTCATCACAGACTCAAATTCTTTACATAATGCTTCGTTCTTAAAACTGAAGATTATGTCATCCACGTATATCTGTACCAGTAGTAAATCACCATCCTTTTCCTTGAAGAACAACGTGCAGTCAATGACCCCTCTTCGAAAACCATGTTTCAAGAGATGAGTAAAGAGTTTCTCGTACCAGGCTCGAGGGGCTTGATGAAGCCCGTACAAAGCCTTGTCTAGTTTGTACACTCTATCCTGATGATAAGGATCCTCGAATCCTTCGGGTTGACTGACATACACCGTTTCACGGATTTCACCATGAAGGAATGCACTTTTCACATCCAGTTGATAGACTTTGATCTGCATATAGGATGCATAAGCTAAGAAGATACGAATAGCTTCCATCCTTGCCACATGATGTTCTTTGAAGTAGTCCAATTTATTTAGCCAAAAATAAATACTAAATTAAACACTAAGTTAAACTCTAGACTTCTAAAACCGAACTAAACTACTAACAGGCAAGTGTACCTGTCGACTCTAGTAAAGCTAAGATAAGTCCGGATTATCGAACCCAAAGACTTCTAATGAATTATGCTAATTGACTCAACTAGAATCCTTCCAACTTCTCTCTCTAGGGCTTTCTTACGGCTTGGAATCAAACTCCTCAAAAAAGGGCTTCAAAACGACTTAAATACGAAAATTAGGTTTTTTTTGCACGTCTGGCACTTCTTGGCGTGTCACGAGAAATTCACCCCACACCCCTCGCGATGCGCGAGGGGTAAATCTGTAATTTTTTATTTTGTTTTTTTTACTTCTTGGCTTGTCATGAGGAAAAACCCAGTTCTTTTTCGCGAGGTGCCAAACCTAAAATTTTCAGAAAGTTTCTCACATTTGCCATAGAAAATATTTTGCTCCGGAAATCCATTTTCTTCGTTCCAAAGCCGATTAAAGCCTCGTTTTCGCTCCAAACAACCTACGAAACACGAAATAACACAAACTAAGTAAAACTTAATGAAAACTAACAAAAGATAAAGAAATTTACATAGAATTTACAAAGGAAAACCGATGTATTTTTCAATACATCAGAGTGCCACCTGACCGAGAGATTGTGTTTCAGATTGATCTGATACCAGGTGCCCAACCTGTTGCCAAAGCACCGTATCGATTGGCTCCGATAGAGATGAAAGAGTTGATGGAGCAGT
>BJCO01653303.1:7500-18833 GCA_018326465.1 Flaveria floridana | reverse complement strand
CATCGTTAGTAGAAAGAAGGAGTGACTTTCCAATGATTCCTCCAACATCTACTGAGCAACTTGATGAAGAGGTTCCACTACAAGCTGATCCTGTCAGACATACTCTTCAACATCAAAGTGCTTCAATTGAGGATGGTCCCAGTACAATACCCTCTCCATCAGAGATGCCATCTATTGAAGCCAGAAACCAAGAAGAAGTTAGAACTCAAACTCATGTCATCCCTCCGGTTGACACTAAAAGAACTTCAAATGATGTGAGTAATCAAATCCCTGCTGACACTGAAGCAGGAACTAGAACAAATTTTGATTACTTTCATAGCTTCCCAACAGTACAAGAAGATGTTGCCTCGCACCAAGATGAACTAAATGTCTCCAATCTTGATGTAACCATTGCTGGTGACTCAATTCCAACCACAAGAATACACAAAAATCATCCAGTTGACAGCATCATTGGTGAACTAAATGAACGGGTGACAAGGAGCAAGTCAAACATCGCAAACATCTGCTTGTTCTCATGCTTTCTGTGTCAAACAGTACCCAAAAATATCAAAGAGGCTCTTCAAGACAATAGATGGATTGAAGCATTGTAGGAAGAGTTGTTGCAATTCAAGAAACAAAAAGTATGGCAGCTGGTAGATCTTCCCAAAGGACAATACCCTATCGGTACCAGGTGACTATATAGAAACAAAACTGATGACAAGGGAATCGTCATTAGAAACAAAGCAAGACTAGTAGCTCAGGGATACATACAAGAACAAGGAATTGATTATGATGAAGTATTTGCCCCTGTTGCCAGACTAGAAGCCATAAGAATCTTTCTTGCATGTTCAGCATCCATGAAATTCACTATTTATCAAATGGATGTGAAATGTGCCATTCTATATGGAAAGATTGCTGAAGAGGTCTACGTGAGTCAGCCTCCTAGATTTGAAGACCCAGATTTTCCCCACATGGTGTACAAGATAGACAAAGCCTTCTATGGTCTTCATCAAGCTCCAAGGAAGTGGTACGAGACTCTTTCATCGTTCCTTCTTGATAATGGTTATGAAAGAGGAAAGATTGATCAGACCCTCTTCAGAAAAAGAAAAGGAAAGGACATGTTGCTTGTACAAATATATGTGGATGATATCACTTTTGGCTCAACAAACAAGACTCTATGTAAATACTTTGAAGATCTCATGCATTCAAAATTCCAAATGAGTGCTATGGGAGAACTCACTTTCTTTCTGGGAGTACAAGTCCAACAGACAGCAGACGAAATCTTCATCAATCAATCAAAATATGTGGAAACAATGCTGAAGAAATTCAAGTTTGCTGACTGTCAGTCCATCAGAACTCTTGTGGATACTAAAGTGAAGATTGGACTTGATCCTGAAGGCAGTGGATCAGACACACTATCATTCCATAATAGGTTTACTAATGTATCTAACAGCCAGTACGCCTGACATTATGTTTGGTGTTTGTGTGTGTGCCAGATATCAAGCAGATCCCATTTGGTTCCAAAAATGAAGCATTATGTAAAGAATTCGAATGGTGATGTAAGCTGAGTTTGAAATGAGTGCCATGGGAGAGATGAGGTTCTTTCTTTTTTTACAGCTAGATTAGACACCAAATGGAATCTTCTTGTATCAGACCAAATATGTTGGAGATAACCTTAGTCGGTTTGACATGGAGAATGCAACGGTTGCTGCTACTCCACTTGCCACGGACCATGATGTGGCACCCGACGAAAATGATGATCTGGTAGATGCCACTATGTATCGAGGAATGATCGAATCTCTGATGTACCTCACAGCTTCTCGTCCTGATATTATGTACGCCATGTGTCTCTGTTCTATATATCAAGCAAACCAAAAGTAAATCATCTGATTGGGGTAAAAAGGATCTTTTATTATCTGAAGGGTACTCCAACGCTTGGGTTGTGGTATCCTCATGATGATGACTTTGAGCTAACAGCGTATAATGACTCAAATTATGGTGGTTGCAAGATGAATTACAAGTCAACATCTGCAGGATGTCAGTTCTTTGGAAGACGATTAGTCACCTGGCAGTGTAAGAAGCAGACGTCCGTTGCTCTGTCAACATGTAAAGCTGAATATGTTGCTGTTGCAAGCTGCTGTTCACAAATCATCTAGATTCAACAGCAAATGTGAGACTACGGTTTGAAATTTTCTAATACCCCTATATTTGTTGATAATCCTGTTGCTATTGCTGTCACTAAAAATCCAGTCCAACACCCCAAAACTAAACACATCGGCATTAAATATCACTTTATACATGACTGTTTTGAAAAATTTTTAATCGATGTTGTTAAAATAAACATGGATTTCCAACACGCGGATTTCTACACAAAAGCTTTTGATAAACCTCGATGTAATTATCTATTAGAGGTTAATGGCATCAAAAAGAAAGATGATATGAGACGAATCAAGTTCATAGTCCGTCTCGATCTTTATTTTATGTACTTTTAAAATTTCAAAAACACAAAAAGATTTTTTGTTTTAGTATTTTAGGGGAGAGTAGTTTTAGTTTCAGTAGTTGGTATTTAATTACATAATAAAAGAGGGCGGGCAGATAAGCTGAAAAGCAAAGAAATCAAATCAGTGAAATTGATTCAAGATTATGGAAAAAAATAGTACATAGGGATTGAATTGTTTGGAACATCAAAATGATTTAAATGTTTTGTCAATGTTATATTAAAAATTACAGAAAATAATAAGGCTGAGAAGTCTAAGCCAAATAAAGGAAAAATGATAGTAAGCTAGTCTGTTATAGTGGTTACATAGAGAAAGTAGACCTAGGGGTTGCTAGTCCATTATATGATGTGTCGGTAGATTCAACACAATAGACTAGTAGACTTCATTGGTGAATAAATTAAAACTAAATCATTCAATAGGCTGTTGGTTTCCATCTCATCCCTGGTTAACACAATCAACGTATTTCCAATAAGGGGTGAAGAGCAAAATGAACACCACAACTGTGTGCGGACGACCATAAAAAAGAGCGAAGCGCATGAAAAATGTGAAACGCAATCAAGCTAATGACAAATGTTGTTGGTGCGTTACATGTAAAATAAAATTGCTCTAACAAGAAGATAGGTTGTGTGTCTCTACTGTGCGATGGCACTGACCTGAGGATAAGCATAACCTACATATTCTAGAATTCATTTTTGTTTGCGCCTCTCTGCTGTGCGATGGCACGGACCTGATGCTTGGCATCGCTTTGAAAGCTCTTAGAATAGCTTCTTCTTGTTAACAACCCGTAGACCGCTCAAAAATCTCCTGAGGAAAGTTGATTTCAATATAGGTGTGGGACCCACAAATGCTTGTTGAAATAATAAACTTAAATAATCACCAATGTATGTCAAAAATCTGTGTATGAATTTTGGTGGACAAGTATACTGACAATCATCATGGCTGCATTCCCCGATGGTCAAATTCAATGTGTACTATATAACAGGTCTAGCATGATTTCCTGTTAGTGCTTTTGACACTTAGATGAATAAAATTCTGTGATGGGTAAATATAATGTTCGTTGTTATCTAAATAAATATAAATGGTCCCAAATGATTATGTGTATGTCTGTATGATTCCATATGAATCTTTTGAAGTTGTTCTGCTCAGGGGGAGAAATCGGTTAAGTGATATTTAAAAGTTTTCAACCCTCCTCGAATGAAAAGTACAAAAATATGTCTTAGTTCAATTTATTTAAAGTGTTTTTTGGTTTTAGTTATGTTTGTATTGAGTCGATGTCGGGCTATGTAACAAGATGAAATCTGTGAATGTCACAAATTGAACCGAACGTTATCTGATAAAAGCCTGCTTCTGAACTGTAAAAAGATCACGTCTGAAGTGGTCACAAGGTTTTTCATTTAAAAGGATCACGTCTGAGGTGATCAAAAGGTTTTATGTAAAAGGATCACTTCTGAGGTGATCAAAAGTTTTTATTTAAAAGGATCATGTCTGAGATGATCAATGGTCATAATATCATATATCAATGATGAGTATGTGAATTAATGGAACAAACTAAATCCAATTCACCAGTATGACCCAATCACACAATTGGATCATAAGTATGGGCCAGTCGCACGATTGGATCATAAGTATGAGCCAATCGCACGAATGGACCATAAGCATGGCCCAGTCATACGATTGGACCACAAGTATGGCTCAATCGCACGACTGAACTATGAGGATAGCCGAGTCATATGATTGGAAGCATCAGAATGAACCAATCGTACGATTGGAAAAGGGAGTATGAGTAAGTCATACGATTGAACCTCAGTCACACGTATGAACCGTCTGAATGGGTCCTGACGCACGACTGAAACTTAAATCAGTATAAAAAGGGGAATCAGTCGGTCGTAGACCTACACTTGATTTCAAATTCTCCCAAACTCCCGAATACCCAAGGACACTCTGTTCAAATTTTTCCGTGTGATTACCATCGATTTCTCCTTACTAACCAATTTACATTCATCTACAGGTACTGTGTGAACGAAATCATGATGCATGCTAATGTAAAATCAATCCAAAGTGTCCGAATGAATTAAGAAGTAAACTGAACCAAATAACTCAAAAATTGAACATTTAAATGGACTTAAAAGTAAACTTAAAAGATAACCGGTGTTACAACATGTCTTGGCATATCTAATGAATCTAATATTGATATGAATATGACTGTTTTGAAAAAGATTCAAAATCTCAGACCTGCACAGAATATATGCGAATGGACATACTGATGAACTCCAGTCACACGATTGAGCCAGACGCATGATTCAATCGCACGATTGAATCAATCGGTGACTCAGTCGCACGACTGACTCAACCGCATATCGTAGCACACGACTAAGCTCAGTCGGAGGCTCAATCGTACGACTGAGTTCAGTCGTATGGTTCAATCGTATGATTGAACCAGTTTGATATGATCTGTTCAAGTCGAAATATTCTTTGTTGTGAACGGATGTAACATGTTTGTTGCTGTATTGCAGTAAAATGGCTAATAGTTGGACGATGAGCACTAAGCACAACATCTGTTCTTATCTCAACACTACGTCTCGGAATGCTTCAGATTTTGTCGGGATCATAGAGTTTCTACGCCGATCGAGGATACACCATGCCATATCTACTCCCTACACACCTTACCGCTTACTACAGCAGGCATTCTGGGAGAATGCTGTTGTAGACCGATCTGTTGAGCCTTTTTGGATTCGTAGCTCTATCTTTGGAGAGGATATCGACTTAGGGGAGGATGACTTGAGGAGAGTCTTGGATCTTGGATACGACTCAGACTATCCCACCAAGCTGCATCCAATAACTGTGAGGGGATGCTTCCTACGGATCAAGTACACCAACGACATCAATGCAAGCATGCTTAACAAGAGCAACATGTGCCAGTAGTTCAAATACTTGGCACATTTGATCCTAAAGTGCATAGCCTCCCGACGCGGTGGTTTTGATGAGATGAGCGACCAAATTCAGAACGCGTTTGTTATGTTGGTGCTCAACCACCCATTCGGTTTCTCTAGGATGTTCTTCAACTACATGAGGGAGAACATAGAGGCTAAGGGGAAGGAGGGTTCTGCATGTATCCCTGGTTTCCACCGCTGATCATTGACGAGAAGCTACCTCACCTGCCCAAGCTAAAGGATGATAAGGTGTCATTGGAGATTATGGATGACACCACATTATGCAGGATGAAGGTATACCAGGGTAAGCAGGTGTTAGAGCATATATTGTCATATATTGGGTGTCCGTCACTGGACGAATAGTCTAGGATTAATGTAATACACCTGATATGTTTTAAACACATAAAATTGAGTCATTCACAGGAGCATATGTGAATGGGACTCAGTTGTATGACTGAGCCATGCTAATGGACCAGTCGTGTGACTGAGAGATGCGATTGGACCATGCTAATGGGCCCAGTCGCATCTGATATGGGCTGAGGCCTGTAAACACCAGTTTCATCGTGTAGAGAGTTAAGGTTTTGAGAGAGTGCCCGACGCCCAGGGGCTGCGGTATGAGAGGGGAGATCACGCTCGATCTCCCCTTGCCGAAAGTCGTGATTCTTCTGTTTAACGAGCTTGTAATCATTCGGTTTTATCAATGAAATCATTCGATTATGGTTCATTCTATTGTTTGTCTTTTGGTTTTTCTCCTTCCGTCAAGAACACGCTCGAATGTCAACTAATCCAGCGTCTTCACAATTGGTATCAGAGCCGGTTACTGCTAGAATGACCTAACAATCATCCTAGCAACCCGAGCTCTTAATTTCTAGATCTATTTCATGTTCTTTGACGTTAAACTCACTTCGCGTTCTTTGTGCTTTGCTCAGATCAAGTGGCGTGTGTTGTTTCTCGGTTAAAATCGAACCCGAGATCACGTTCTCATCACCCTTGCGAATCTTATGATGTATATCTTGTTTTGGTTTATGTAAAATTCATCAGATTAGGGTTATTGGCAACCATGGCGGCTGCAGATCTAAAAATATACATGCACATCCGCTCATGAGACTGGACCATGCTAATGGACCATTCGTACGACTGGACCATGCTAATGGACCATTCGTACGATTGGACCATGCTAATGGACCAGTCTTATGTCCAGTCATGCTTCTGGACCAGTCTTATGTCCACTCATGTTACTGGACCAGTATTACGTCCAGTCACCCGGATGGACTCAGTCTTATGTCTATTCGTAAGACTGGACCAGTAGCATGTATATATCATTCGTGTCATCCATTCGCACGAATGTGCTATTTGTCCTCCATGTCATAAGAATGAACGGTGTTCCAAAAAAATAATAAATAAAAAAAATAAAAAATAAAAAAACCTGGATCTGCCTCTTCATAGATTTAAGGATGAGCAAAGCACATTCACCCAGAGGTTCTTTTGCCAAACAAGTTCGATGGATATCGCATTATTCGTTGGACTTCCAGAATTGGTGAGTGTAGTTAGAACACAAAAGAGAAAAGAGAAGATATCAGCAGTCGGTGCTGATTTTGTGGGGTAGTCAGGAGCATTTGACTATTTATGAGCCAATCAAGTTATATTTATCTACACAGAGAGGATTCTGATTCTTAGGGGGAATCCATGTTTAGAGAAATTGAAGACGCAATCAGAAAGTGATGATGTGAGCTGGTTTCTAATGATGAATCTGCATGCATCCTGATTTGTTTGATATTGTCAGTTGTGGATTGGAACCTTCTACTTTTTGCCCAATACACTATATGAAGACGCAAGGAGAGCACAATGTTTATATATTGGGATATGCTGAATCTGAGGGGGAATTTCTGCAGTTGTTAATGTTAATCAGGTTAGCTTGTGTGAAGACTAGAGCAATGGAAAACTGTTCATGTCATTATCTGGAAAAATCAGTCAAATGGGGAATCTTGCTGTGAAAATGGTGTTCTACAATGTAAATGAAAACTGTTGTGCCTAAATTCATTTTTAGGGATACTGTAGCAACCTGACGGACCAGCAACATTGGCTAATATGTTTTTTTGTTTGATTCTATTGGAGACCAGAGCAAAGATTTGACTGAAGATTGTAAGAGGTGTTATCTACTATTCGCCATAAACGTCGAAGGGGGAATTTGTTAGAGCATATATTGTCATATATATTGTGTTTGTCGCTAGACGAATAGTCTAGGCTTAATGTAATACACCTGCTATGTTGTAAACACGTGAAACTGAGTCATTCGCAGGAGCATATGCGAATGGGACTCGACTGAGCCATGCTAATGGACCAGTCGTGCGACTGAGAGATACGATTGGACCATGCTAATGGGCCCAGTCGCATCTGACATGGGGGCTAAGGCCTATAAATACCAGTTTCATTATGTAGAGAGTTAAGGTTTTGAGAGAGTGCCAAGCGCCCAGGGGCTGCCGGATGAGAGGGGAGATCATGCTCGATCTCCCCTTGCCAAAAGTCATGATTCTTCTGTTTAACGAGCTCGTAATGATTCGGTTTTCTCAATGAAATCATTCGATTATGGTTCATTCCGTTGTTTGTCTTTTGGTTTTTCTCCTTCCGTCAAGCACACGCTCGGATGTCCCGGTTTCTACAGCTGATCATTGACGAGAAGCTACCTCACCTGCCCAAGCTGAAGGATGATGAGATGTCATTGGAGGTTATGGATGACACCATGTTAGGCAGGATGAAGGTATACCGGGGTAAGCAGGTGAAGCCCCCGGTTAGGAGGTTATTCGGTCATTTGTCCAACATCGACTATATTGTGCCAGCCAGAAAGAAGTGGCGCTATGATGACAACGACTCCGATGTTGAGCCTATCATGATTCCCAATGATGACGAAGATGATGATGATGATGACCAGGATCATGGTCAAGGTGGTGGAGATGAGGGCTTCAGTCAATCAAGATCCACTAACACGTCTACTGTTCCTCCACCACCTCAGAAGAGTGGTTCTTCAGCTCCTGGTGGATCCGAGCAAGCTGCCATCCACCAGGACTTCCTGAAAGATAAAGATGATGATTCAGATAAGGAGCCTCTCACCAAGAGAATTGGTAACAGGGTTGTGGCTACCGAGAAAGGGAAAGAGGCGGTTAGTGGACGCCTAACTATCAGCCGAGGGGGAGCCTCGACTGCTAGGGGGTCCAGGAAGAAAAGGATGGCCCAACCGTATGACAAGAAGGGGTAGAGACAGAGGATCATCCTGATGAGTTCCTCCACCACCACAGTTACTGCCACCACCACTGTAACCGATACTACCACCACCACTACTACTAACATTCCCACCACCACTCATATACCCACATCTACCTCACCCACCATACCAAAAACCATCCCTCCACAATCCATTCGCATTCCCATTCTCATTTTCACCACATCCACTACTACACCTACCATTCCCTAAGCCTGAACATCCACCCAGTTCCCACCTCCACAGGGCACTACTCTACCCACGGTTGGGTTAGAGGAACAGTTGGCGAGCCTAAACAGACTAGTGCTTAAGTTGTTGGTAACGAATGATCTTAGGGCCAACCAGATGAATCAGCTGATGTCGGTCAATGCAGCACAGGGAAAGCAAATTGCCCAGCTCACTAAGAAGAAGGAAGCTTATGAGAGAGCTTTAGTTCGAGCTCACAATGCCCTGCAAGCCCAAAATGAGCTAGTGCTGGCATCCGTCAAGAGGATCGAGGAGCTGAAAAGGAAGAACAAGAAACTCATGTTAAGGATAAGGGGAACGAAGGGTGAGCCTCTGAAGATTAAAGGAGATGGAGTTGATGATGGTGATGATGATGATAATTCAAGTGATGATGAATCAGAAGAAGACAATGATGTGGAGGAATCCGGATAGAGTGGAAAGGAGAAAAAGAAGGAAGATGATGAGGAGGATGAGCCTGAAGGCGATGCTCACGCATCAGCCTCAAATCAATCAACAAAGGAAAGGCGCACTAAAAGGTATCAAGATCAAGGAACCTCATCCTCAGCTCCTCAAGCTGGCGAGCCTCAAGTGCAGGACAAAAGTAATGATTAAGACAGTTTATGTGTTTGAAACTTTTGTACTTGAATTGTGCATTACATTAATGTAATTAAAGATAATTTATGTTTAATGTCTTGATTAATGATTTATGTGTGAATTGTTGATTGTTTAATCAAACAAATAAAACTTAATAGACCGATAAGTATGATGTCGCTCCCCTTCAGCAAATCAAGACTCAACTTACTATGATTCTTGATTTGTAAGGGATTGTTAGACAGTCTGTGAGTTACACTCCAGAATAAGGAGAGATTATCCATGATCTATCTGATGAACAACTCGCTGAGATGTTTAGACTCAACCCAGACGAGATAGTCAAAGATGCTCTGAAAGTCGATGTTATGAGTGACGAGGAGTTACAAGGAGTGGATGAAATAGAGATTGAGGGTGTCATGTCAGATCAATTATCCTCAGTACACTGACCCTAATGGCAATGTTATATCTGACTTGGATAAGACATTTGGCAGTGATACGTTTTATAAATCAGAAGAGAAAGCGACCGAGAAAAAAGAGGCTCAAGGTAAAGCTCAAGCTGCAGATGCTGATGTTGATCTAAAGAAAGCTGAATGGGTTGCATGTTTGACAGAGATGAAAGCTCAACGTGAACCTCCAAAGCTAAATGCCTACACCAAATTGTACAAAGTTAAGAGACATCAAAAGGTTTCGGGCAAGATTATCAGTTGGGCTTACTTCGAGGATTTAGATGTGTACACAATGAAACGGGATAAAGGGATTGAGTACTTCATATATCCAGATGATCTTAAGACTCTCCCTGGATTTGAGTTAAACAGATTAGCCTACTTAGATCTGTTATATGCTAACCCGGGAAAGATGTCGGGATGGTTTGAGATGGCATTGAAGAAAGAATACCACACCAGATTGGTAAACTTCAGACCTCAGCAACCTAAGAGGTTTATTAATAAGACTGAAGTTGACCCGATCACTGGTAGGCCTAAGGTTGTGTTGAAGTGGAGTCCCCCACGCACGATATCTAAGATCCCTTTATGGGAGATGCCTCAGGACATCACTCCATACTTCAAATGGTGGTATTATGATTGGAGGATGGGGGAAGCGGTCATAGTTTTAAACAGAGAAGGAAAGATAGAGACTATCAGGGTATTCGACCCAATGTGGCTTACTAAATTGTCGGAAGAAGATGTATATACCTTATACAAGTGGCCACTGTTCTATAACACGCAAGACATTGTACAAGCTCTCCAGTTCTAATATGTCATATGACTCTATTTTGCTTTTAAGATACATGCGAGAGTCACTAAAGAGGAGAAGTAGAAGAAATTTCAAGAACATGTGAAGAATGTTAGACAATAGGGAAACTAGGTCCAAGGGGGAGTTTGTTGATACACTATGTCCCTAGTTTATGTGCTTCAATGAAAATGTCTTTCATTTCTTACACATATATAATGCAAGTGCTTAATGAAATATGATATGTGTTTTGATGTTTATTTGTCTTTGATTATATCATATTCTTATTGTATTTAGTATTACTCATATGTATGAACATTACATATAGATTTGAGGTTGTTGTGCATAGTTCTGAGTCAACAATGATTCAGAAATGTGTTTCACATAGACTTGTGGCTATTCATGCTAATGGACCATGCTTATAGACCAGATGCACGAATGGACCATGATTGTGGACTAGTCGCACGATAAAACTAGGTGACTGGATCAGTCGTACGACTAAGACATAAGATTGGCTCAGTCGCACGACTGAACCATTAGTGGAGTTCAGTCGTGCGTATGACTCAGTCGCACGACTGAACCATGCAAATGGCTCAGTCGTACGACTAAACACTGAAACCTATAAAT